>WOXC01006883.1:0-150365 GCA_011680675.1 Gymnobelideus leadbeateri | reverse complement strand
ACCTTTTCATGTGGATACGTACTGCCTCCTCCCTGAATTTTCATGACACTACCCTTTCCTGGTTCTCTTCTTACCCATCTGATCACTCCTCGGTTTCTTCTGCTGGCTCATTAACCCACATCACACACCTAACTGCAGGTATCCCTGCAAAGCTCTAGCTTAAGCCATCTTCTCCTCTCCCTTTGCATTCCCTCATTTGGTGATTTTATCAACTCCCATGGTTCAATTATAACTTCTATGTAGATGACTCCTAGAGCCCTCATGTCCCACATAATAAACCTACCTGTTGGATATTTTGAACCCTATGTCTAATAAGCCTCTCAAACTCTAATATTTAAAACAGAACTCACTCAAAATTTCATCAACAAAAAGTTATTAATCACTTACTACTGGCCAGACATTGTACTAAGCAAAGAGGATACAAAAAAGGCAGAAAATACTTACTATTTTCCCTCCAAACCAACCCCTTTTCAAATCTTTCTTCTTTTTGCTCTGTACCATCCTTCTAGTCTCCTAGGTATTCAACTTTTACTCCTCATTCTTCCTCAGCTAACAAACTGATCAGTTGCTAAATCTTGCCGTTTCTATCTCAATAGCACCTCTCACATCAGTTTCCTTCTCTATACTCATACAGTTACCCTCAAGCTCAGGTCCAGGGCATCACCTCTCCCAGACTAATTAAGTAGCTGCCTAATTGCTCTCCCTGCCTTAAACCACTTCCTTTCTAATCCATTCCCTACATATCTGCCAACAGTATCCATCTGCCTGCCTATCTCTCTATCTACCTCTACATCTATCAGTCTGTCTCTTTGTCTCTGCCCCTCTCCCTCCCTCTCTCTCTCTCTCTCTCTCTCTCTCTCTCTCTCTCTCTCTCTCTCGTCTCTGCTTCTCTGTCACTCTGTCTCTCCTCTTTCTGTATCTCTGTGTCCCTTTCCTCCTTTCCTCTCTCTGTCTCCCCCATCCCCTACTCTCTTTCTCTTTCTCCTATCTATCTACCACTCTTTCTATTTGAATGGCTATCATACTATCATATGGATAAAGGGCTAGGTTCATTTTACTTTCCCCAGAGGGTGACAGGCAAGCATTACAAAAAAAAAAAAAGATTATTATTCTTGGTAAAGAAAAACTTTCTATTAGAGTTGTCCAAAAGTGAAATAGCACTTTAGAATGCAGTGAGGTGACCATCCCTAGAGGTCTTCAAATAAGGCTCAGAAGACCCTATGTGGGGATCATGGGGATAGGCTGCAGATGGAATTTTTGTTCTGGTATTATGCAGAGGAAGGTTCCTTTAAGGCCCCCTCTTGGATTCTTTGTTGGCCCATCTTCCTTCAAGGCTCCTGTGCTTCATGAAATCCTGAGGAATGAAATGCTGAGGACTCATCTTCCTCTTTAAAGAATCAGTTCATGTGCCATTCCTATATCAACAGGCCACTCTTTCCTGAAAACTCTGATTTGTAAACATGGAGATTAAATTTTAAGGACTAATTATAATGAAATGGGGTCAGAGCAAATGTATTCCAAACTTCATCCCAGGCTAACCTCCAGGGTTTCCTAATGATTTACTGCAGGGCAAGGGTAAAATAATATGTCTATTCCTAATGTATATAGTTGTCTCATATTTACACCAATCCCACATCTCTCATTCCTAGAAATTATTTAAACTGCTTGCAGATGTCTCACTGAGGTGAGAGCTTTCAGAACACTTCTTAATTGGTGAGGGAAATTGATATCACTGAAGACCACAAGCCAGAGTTTTATAAAAACACCAAAAAAGCCCAAATTGTTGATTTCATTATTTAAAAGTCCCTATTAAAATTCCTCCTCTGAAGGCTCATCATGATGGAGAATTGACCCCAGGTTCTCTAAGGCAAAATCAATGATGAAGAGTAGATCCTATCAAATTAGAAATCCAGTTCAGTTCAATTCAATTCAATATACATTCATTACCTTTGGAATCATGGATAGAGAGCATCAGACTAAGGAAGACCCAAGTTCAAATCCTACCATGGAAACATAATACCTATGTGACCCTGAAAAAGTCACAGTTTCTCAGTGATTCCCAGAAAATCTTCCAAGGCAATAATTAAGGTGGTATCTATGAGCTAAGATATAGACAGACAAACAGATAGAGAGATAGATAGAGAGATAGATAGATAGATAGATATAAATATGTGTGTATATATATGTTTATATGTTTTTTTGTTTTTTTGTTTTTGTTTTTGTTGTTTTTGTTGTGGGTGTTGTTTTTAGTATATACACATATATGTTTATATATGTATATACAGCTATGTTTATATAAGTATATACACATATGTATGTATACATATATGTATGCATGGGTAAGTATGTATATACATATATGTTTATATATGTAAGTATGTTTATAATCCTACATATTTAATTTCATATATTTAAAAGCATGAATTAAAAATTTAAAAATTATTCTGAAGAAGGGTTCATAAGCTTCACCAGAATCATTGTCAAAAGGATCAAGGACAACAAAAATGGTTGTGAGGAAACAACCATCACTCAACAAGATCTTACGAAGTACCTACTATGCTCTAATCACTGTACTAGGCACTGAAGATAAGAATACAAGGATGAAGAAACAAGCCCTACTTTCAAGGAGGTTTTATTCAAATAAAAAAGACAAATATGTAATTATTTTATAAAAAGATCAAATATAAATAAATACAAAATAATATAATACAGTCTAGTCTGGGAAGGAGAGTATTAACACTTGAAGGGAATGTTTCAAGTGTCATTTTTAGTTTGATCTTGAAGGAAGTAAAGAGATTCTTTGAGGACAAAAATGCAAGAATATTTTGGGTTTGGGGGATGGTCATGTATATAGCTCAGGGACCAGGGGATGAAGAGCCAATGGTAAAGAACAAAGAGAAGGCCAGTTTTCTTGAATGACAGAGCATAAATCAGAGAAATATCCAATAAAACCAAAAATATAGGGTGGGACCATGTAGGTGAAGGATTTTATAAAGGTTCAGTGAAAGTGTCTGTGTTTTATCCTAGAGGCATTAAGAAACCATGGAATTCTACTGAGTAGTGGAGTCACATGGTCGAATCTACCCTTGAGGAAAGCTTTGTGGTGATGTAATGGTAATAGGAATTTGAAGATCTTCCTTGCCCCTTGATAAGTTTAAGTGAATTTGAGGACCTTTCCTGATTTGAAAATATACTCTGCCCCCTAATAAGTTGTAGGTGCTCACATGGAGCCTGTGGTGGGAGACTTGTTTTTCAGGAATGCCAACACCTTTTAATTTTGTGATTGGGTAGTGGGTCACAAGGGTTGTAATGTTCTCTGCTCCTGGAGAAGGCTATATATTACCCTGATGTGAGGTTTTGCTTTGGGGCTCACTTTGGGAAGAGTTGTATGATTTGGTCAGATGAGACTCTGGGCAGCCATTGAGCCCCCCCGGCTTTGAAAACCCAGAAGTTGGTGCTTCTCTCACTGGTGACTAATTGGATGTATGTGATAGACAGTCAGAAGCCCTGTCTGTTGGTCTGCTGAATTTTGTTGTTTTCTCTGTGTTTTTTTTTTTTTGCCTGTTTATAACGTGTTTGTATTCTCTGAAATTCAGAGTGCTGACTTTTTCCCCTGAACTAGGTAAATGATATATGTTTTATTAAACTAAGATTGTTAACCCCTTTTTGAGTTCTTTTCATTTAGAAAAGCAGATCAAAGAACTTGTTCTAGCAGCTATCGTGGGTATGCTAGGGTGCTTGCTGCCATAGGTGAATCAATTGGAGTGGGAAGATGCTTAAGGTAGGTAGTCCAATTAGGGGGCTCTTACAATTATCTTTCATCCTTTAAAAGTTGATGTAACCATATGTATTATATGTGGTCACAGTAATTAACAGCTTCTTGTTATCCCTCTCACAATAAAAGAAGGTTCAAAAGGCTGTGTTGGACTCACAAATTATTCTTTAATGTATAATTTACTTAGAATTTTAACAGACTCATTTTAAATAATAGACACTATCCCTAATTTTTCTTTCCTTTTTTCAGTATGGGGTAAGAAAATAGATCGTATCAAACATTACAGGTCGATTGCTATAGCTCAGGAGGGAAAAATCATTTTTATTAATATGCAACCTGCTGGTTTTATGTTCTTTGTTTTATAATGAGAGTATAGAGCCTCAAGCTGAAGCCACAGAAAATAAAAATATCTTTAAAGAAAAGTTTGGCAAACCTGTACCTAATTTTGGCTCTTACTGACAAAGGCCCCTTGTAATGAGCTAATTCTCCCTAGTTTGACTCATTCAATTCAAGCTAGAATCGCTTATTACTAGAAGATTCTGGCTAGTTTCCAGCTTTATATTTTCATAACTATACATCAAGGTGATTAGTAATGAGGATAGATTATAGTATCACATATATAAAGTGCATATTATATATGACATAATAGAGCATACACATATGCATCATATAATAACTCCCATCTCAGGTACTTGCAAGCAAGTTAAACAATGAAAAATTTACAAAATGAAGTTTCTGTGGTCTAACATCTCTGGGATAGCTCTACATATTAGTATACAAGTAAACATTAGTCAGATTAATTTTTTCTCAGAATATTATCTCCTCTGATAATCAGAACCTGAACCAAGATGGTAGTAGAGAGAAGATACTGAAGAGAGAGAAGATATTGAAACGTAAGAGATCTATGTGTCAAGCAAGTCCATCTACCATTCCCCTCAGACCCTGAGAGAGACATTCCAGGACCCCTAACCCAAGAGCCTTAGGAATAGCAATATTTCCAGTTCCGTGCTCATAACTCCTATTAAATTATATGTTGTCTTCCTCCATTAGATTGTAAGCTCCTGGAGGGCAGGGACTATCTTTAGTTTTCTTTTTTTGTGTCCTCAGAACTTTGTATGGTGTCTGGCTTATAGCTAATACTTAATAAATGTTTATTGAATTGAATTGTGGAGATGCAGCCTAGCAAATACTCATAAAAGTGTTTCAGCCATAGCTAGTGAAGACACAGAAAAGAAAGTTCTTATTATCAAAACATTTGGCATTGTCAAAGGATTAGACATCAGAAATTTGTATGATTTTATCAGTGGAAATGATGCTAAAGAAGCACCCTTACCATCTGCCTTGCCATTGCACCCTAAGGACCAAAAAACCTCTCCATCCCTCTGCTCCCCTCAGAATTTGAGCCCCTTGCTACTGTCTTGATTTTCTATTTATGTCCCCAGCGCTTAGCACAGTGATTTGCACATAGTGGGCATTTAATAAATATTATATTCATTCAGTTTAGTTTGTTTCATTCATTCATATTGTAGAAGTAGGAACAAGATTCCTTAACTTATTAGCTATGTGGGATGAGGGACAATGAGTCAAGGATAAAGTCAAGGGCACAAAGCAGAGTGGCTGAAAATATGGCACCACCTTCAACAGTAACAGGAAAATTTGGAAGAGTGATAGAGATAATGATGTAAGTTTGGGATAGGTTGAGTTTGAGATATCTCCATGGCATTCCATTTGAAATGTGTAATAAACAGTTGGCTATGTGGGATAGAAGGTTAGAGAAGAGACTGGGGATCATTATGTAGATCTTTGAGTTACCTACAAAAAGAGCTTTATTAAACCCATGGGAGCTCACAAAGTGACAAGAAAGAAAGCAATTATCCCTTCCACATCACAGGGTTAGGGACACAGCACCCCTACTATCTGAAAAATCAGCATAAAATTTTTTGGTCTTCCCTTTGTACCAGAGAAGAAGTCTGAATTATTATGGTATTAAAAGATAAAATATGTTGAGATTATATAATACAATGCATGTATTTTTGCATTTTGGAGTTTCTAAACTTTTTCTGTGTCATCTGCTGGCATTCACATGTTGTCTATGGCTTCTGCAAAACTCCCAAAAAATTCCAGTTTAATTTCATATGCCAACCAATGATGTATCAAAACCGTGATGAGAAAAAACTGTGATAAGGAAGGGATAACTGTATAAAGAGCAATGGGGAGGGGAGAAGAGAGAAGAGAAAGAGAGGGGAAGATGGAAGGGGAGGGGGAAGAAGAGAAGGGGAGGAGAGGAGAAGAGGGAAAAGGAGAAGAGGGGAAGGGAGAGGAGAAAGGTAAAGAGGAAAGGAGAAAAAGAGAGGAGAGGAGAAGAGAAGAGAGGGCCCAGAAGAGAATCTTGGAAAATATTCACAATTAGGAGATACAACATGAATGATGATTCAGCAAAGCAGAAGAAGAAGAATCAGACAGAGAAGAGGAGAACCAGTTGCATAGCAGGTATGGAACTTATTGATTGAGGTCACTTCCTTAACAGAAGTTTCCTACACCAATTAAAATGAAAAAGACCCTATTCTGGGTGCTAGAAAGACAAAGTAAAAAAACAAAACCACTCCTGCCCTTAAGGAACTTAGAATCTACAAGGGGATACCATAAATGGGTAAAGAAATACAAAATAATTTGAAGAGGGAAAAGAACTAACCAAGGGGATTGTGAAAGGCTTTCTGGAAATAGAACCTGAGCTGAGTCTTGTGGTAAAGAAGGTTTATATGCCAAGGCACAGTGTACCAAGGCAGGAGACAAAATGCAAAGTTCAGGGAATTGCAAGTAGGTCAGTTTAGCTGGAATATAATTTGAGTGAAGGAGAGTAATAAGAAATGTCTGGAAAGGTAGGCTGGATTCAAAGGGTCCATCAATGGAACTTAATATCCAGCCGAGAAATAGGTATTTTAACATAGAGGCAATCGGAAGTCACTAGATATGACTGGTAGATAGATAGATCGATAGACAGATAGATGATAGATAGATAGATAGATAGATAGATAGATAGATAGATAGATAGAAGCATTTAGGAAAGAAAATACAAGCCAGTAAGATAGGCCTTGCCCTAAGGAGCTTACATTCTCATAGGGGAAGATAACATGTAAAGAGGGATGTGGGAAGAAAAGAAGGTGGGACAAATTTATCTTGGCATGGCATATAGACTGCCTGGACATGGTGTGGAAGATTGAGACTGGGCAAGAAAAGGCAAAATCTCCCTTATCAGAGCTGAGGGACCCAGAAGCAGAGTCCAAAATGCTTAGTAGCAGAGAATAAGGGTGATGGGCAAAAGTCAAAGGGTATGATATAGAAAATATTTGGAAGTGATGTAAAGGCCTGGGCCACGTCAAGATAAACCTTCCTGAGCAGGGAAGTGACGTGATCAGACTATATTTTTAGATTATTTTGGCAGGTGCATGGATGATAGATTGGCAAGGAAAAAGACTGGAAACAAGGAGACTGATTTGGAGTTTATATCATAGTAGTCCACATGAGAGGTGTTGAGGGTTTCCTCATGCAATTCAATTATCCAGACCAGACTTACAAATCCACATCAGCTGGGACACCCTTAAAAAAACAAAAGGCCTTAACTTTTTCCTCTTAGCCACAGACAAGAAGATTTTTCTTGTAATAAGGAACTCACCCAAGAGAGAGGTATTTAAGATATGAGGGGAGAAGTGAAATTTCTCAAACCAGAGATCTGATAGCACCAACAGGCTTCCTACTGGTACCAGCCCTGCATCTGAAGCCTCGGGCCAGTCTGAGTCACTTCCTTTTATCATAGCCCGACTCTGCCACCATTTACTGTGAACCAAAAACAATATCACAAGTCCATGAGATAGTCTGTGGCAACTCGATTTATTAGAAGAGAAATGAACATGCATAAGACAGCACAGAGTTCACAATTCAAATAGAAACTTGCATATTTATTAAATTTCCACAAAAAAAAGAGAAGAAAAAGAAACCACCTAAATGGGAGTGGCAGGGGAGGAAAAATCATGAATAATTGAGGTGGCAAAAGCTCCTTCTTTTTCTCTTGGGAACTGTTAGTCTAAGAAGATAGGATGATCTGCTTATCTACAAGGGTTTCAGATGCACAAGCAGATACTCCATCTGGTACAAACTGACTGTCACCTGCCTTGACTCCCAAGGACATACAGGGAGTCCAGCTTGGGGTGCAAACAATAAATTATGTCAGCTGGGAGACAGGGCTTCATCCTTAACACCTTCAGGGCCTCTTGAATATTCTGGGGCCAGTGTTTCTGGAAAATATAGCAACTCACAAAGGCAAGTTCATGGGATCCCTTAACATTCCTTAACTAGGTAAAGGATTGACCTATCCCTGGAAAGGCTCATTTCCAGCAACCCGGCCACTGGTACTGTATTCTACTCCAACAACTCATGAAGACCATCTGATCAGGTGGACTTGGAGGATTCAAGGTTAATGAATCATAGATCTCTTGTGGTATCAATGAAAGAGAGAGACAGAGAGAAAGAGATAGAGACAGAGGAGAGAGAGAGAAGGAAAGAAGGAAGGAACGAACAAACAAATGAACATTTTCAACATTCCCCTCCAGACAACTTTAAGAAGGAAGGAAGGAAGAAAGGAAGGAAGGAAGGAAAGAAGGAAGGAAGGAAGGAAGGAAGGAAGGAAGGAAGGAAGGAAGGAAGAAAGAAAGAAAGAAAGAAAGAAAGAAAGAAAGAAAGAAAGAAAGAAAGAAAGAAAGAAAGAAAGAAAGAAAGAAACTTATCATTTCAACCAAGTCTTGGATTTTTTGCAGAGCATTTGCAATCCTAACCTAGTAGGCACTTTCTACCTGGGATTAGTGTGCTTTGTGACTTGTCACATAACATAGCATTCAGTTCTTTCCTGTTAATAACACTGAAGTACGAAACCCTTTCATGAAATTCCTCCCAACTCTAATCGACAAGCAATTCCTGGCACCATATGCTATTGCTACCTAAATTTCTGGGTGAAATAGTTATAGTGGAGAAGGGCCCAGGCTGAGGATTATGGAACTTTTTGCCACTCCAGGGGCTAGGGCAAGACTTCCAAAAACACTGCCCATAGCACAGAGAGGAAGCATGGAAAGTAAGCTATTGTTTGAAACAGAAAGATTTGGGTTCAAATTTTGACATATACTAGTTGTATGTTCCTGGGAACCTCACTGATTTTCAATGTTCTCATCTGTAAAATTGAGATAATAATACTAGATCTTTCATAGGATTATTATGAGGTTCAAATGGTGTACTATATGTAAATTGTTTTACCATACTCCTTAAAATCCCATCTGAATGAAAGCTATCATTATTTTTCAGAGGAGCAAAATCCCAATGTCTTACATCTTATAGGGGTGGCTTGTTGGCCAGTATTCAACTAAACTTCAGCAAACTGTAATGTTCCATTCAAATCCTCCCACTGGTGTGACCTTAAGTAAATCTCAACCTTTCTGGGTCTCAGTTTCTTCATCTGTCAGAGGAGGGGTTGAACTAGACAGATTCAGTGGACCCTTCTGGCTCTAGATCTGTGATCCAATGAAGCCCAGAGAAGGAGCTGACAAGTCCATAGAGACAGCAGATTATTGTGAGATTTGGATCCAGAATTCAGAACTGCTGACATCCAGACCATTGTTCTTTCCATAAACTGGGGAGGCACACAAGATGATTTCTGGGGTCTCATCCATTTTAAAATCTATGAGCCTATGAAGTTCAGCCTCTGGTAATTTGCAAATTACACTAATATAAAGTCAGAGTTAAAATGTGCTTTGTCATTAGTGGAAAGAACCACGTATTGGTAACCAAGAGCCTGGGTACTACTAAGTGAATTTCTGTTCTGCTTACTAGCTATGTGACCCTGGACAAAGTTCTGCCCTTTCTTAGGCAGGTTTCTTCACCTGCAAGGGAAAGGATTTGGATGAGATGATTTCTTAGTTCCCTTCCATCACAAACATTTTAATATCCCACATCAATATGTCTTTTTCAGATTCCAAAATGTTTTGTTGTTGGTGGTGGTGGTTTTTTGAAGGGCAATTGGGATTAAGTAACTTGCCCAAGGTCACTCAGCTAGGTTTTTGTTTGTGTGTGCGTTAAGTGTCTGAGGCCAGATCCGAACTCAGATCCTTCTGACTCCAGGGCTGACGCTCTACTCACTGTGCCACCAAGCCGCCCCCAGATTCCAAAATGTTGTTGAATCCATGATCCTAAGAAATACCACTCCAAGGAAGTTAGGAATATATCAAAGATAGAGGGCAGGAAGGGAAGGAAGGGAGTTTAGCCTACTTGGGATAATTTCTCTTGAAGCCACGATTTCTGAACAATTAACAGGCTGGTTACAAATGACTCTTATTTATTCATTAAAGCAGATGTGTGTCAAGATCTTCAGTTGGAAATAGCTTGTTCAGCATTTAGTTCATGTTAATGAAGACAAAATGTACCTAATTCTTATAATTTCAGCTTTTCACTAGTTTAGGCTGTTTGCCCACCCTATTCCCTGCTTCTTTCCAAAGCTGTGAAGTCTGATGATTGAGTATATTCTGTGCCCTTCAAGCTTACTGCTGACTCCACTAGGTCAACATCAAAAATAAGAATCTGAGAGGGATCAGGGAATGGAAATCCCAGTGTGAGAACTCCTTCTATTAACTTAGATCTTGACTTGACACTAAGAAGATAAGCCCTAAGGAGTTATGTGAGGTACATAAAGGTGAAAGGACTGCTCAGGGGCACAAAGCTAAGTGTCAGAAGGGAGAATTGAAAGGAGCTCTTCCTTACTCCAAGTTCAGGGTCCTATATATTCTGCAACACTAAAAGGGGGATGAAAAAAGGAGATAAAGAAGAGAAGTATCACAGGAGAGAAAAAGAAATAAAAGGAGGAGGAAATAAAGGCAGACTACCTGAGCAGAAAGAACGTTGGCTTTGCCATCAGAGAACATGATCCTGCTACCTCTCTCTGTGTTACCTTGGGCAAACTCTCTGGGACTCAGTTTCCTCATTTATAAAATGAAGAACTAGATGATATGTGAGGCCCCATTTATCTCTAAGTATATGCCACTATTATTCTAGGAATGGTAAACAGAGACCCAGCCTCAGGTTCAGGGGCACCTGGGTTCAAGTTTCTACTCCAGAACATATTGGATATATGACACAGTGAGTCCCTTAACCCCTCAGCATGGCCAGGCAACTCTCTAAGATTATAAGTTGATGAATTGCATTGGTAGAGGGTACAGAGAGTTTCTTCAATGTCTGTTGTCAAAACAGATGAAATCATAGGTCCAGGGGAAATGGATAAATTTAATTATACCTTTCCAGTGCTTTGAAGCCCAATTGGGATTCATATACATTAACACATTTGAATATAGCATACCCTCTGAGATATTCTCCCCAACTTTGACTAACACTTACGGTGTATGGCTACAGCTTTGACAGGTCCCAGGGTATACTCTGTGGGTATCCATTTCTAATATTATAGCTCACAAGTCCCCACCAATATATTTTCTACTAATAGTCATGCCAGTTGTGACAACTGCATTTTATCAAAGGGATTTACTAAGGTGGCATAGTATGATTAATAGGTACAAAATATTTTTCACATAAACCTGGGGCGCACTCATCAAATACACTCATCAGGGCACCATGGGTGGCAGAGCCAAGATGGTGGATTAGAGGCAACCCAGCTAAATTTTCTCAACATTCCCCTCCAGACAACTTTAAAATAATGCCTGAATTCAATTTAGAGTGGCAGAGTCGACAGAAAAATCAGGATGAGACATTTTTCCAGGTTAAGAAAACTTAAGAGGGGTGGAGCCAAGATGGCGGAGTAGAAACAGCACATCCAAGTCACTCTCGCCCCAGATCACCTCCAAACTATGTAAAAGGGCACTCTGAACAACTTCTGGAGCCCCGGCACCCACAGAATGACACCGAGAAGCTAACCTCCTGCTGAGGACAGCCCAGCAGCCCTGCAGGAAGGACCAGCGCAGCTCTCTGGGAGTTGGCAGCGCGCAGCACTCAGAACACGGGGAGCCGCGCACAGGTCTGCCTGAGTCACAGAGGCTGGGCCTGCAGCCAGCTGAAGGGACCCCAGAACACAAGCAGCTGTGGCGATTCCAGAATTATCAACAAAGACATGCCTAGGACAAAGTGAGAGGTTAGTGCCCTATGGACTTTGGGACCAGTATTTGGGGAACACGTCGGCTTCTTCCCCTGGGGGCTAGAAGCCACTAAGGAGACATGCCAGTTTGTAGTTTTCAGAAGCAGCTCCTGCTCCTGGTCTGCAAACTGTAGGGAGATCCAGCAATCAGTCATGGGGGTTAATCCATCTTGCTTTAGCCTCCCTGGAATTGAACTGTGATCTGGGGTGGAGGTTGTGAGTGGGTTTCCAGCTCGCCAGAAACGGAAGTTGTCCCCCCACACATTCGGGACGAAAGTTCCCCTATCTGGCCCCCTGTCTGGCGGCAGAGCCATACTGTGACAACAAGCCCAAAAGTCAAGTAATTAAGTGGCAACATGCCAAGGCAAATGAAACAAATTAAACAGAAAAATGCAACCTTAGACTCCTACTTTGGGGGCAAAGAGGATCAAAGCATAGAACAGGAAGAGGACTGTGAGGTCAGAAATCCTGCTCCAAAAGCCGCAAAGGAAAACATGAGCAGGTTACAGGCCATAGAAGACCTTAAGAAGGACTTTAAAAATCAAATAAGAGAAGTGGAGGAAAAATTGGAAAGAGAAATGAGAAGGATGCAGGAAAAGTATGAAATGAGGGTCAACAGCCTGACTGAGGAAAACAACACCTTAAAAAATAGACTAACTCAAATGGCAAAGGAGGCCCAAAAGGGCAATGAGGAGAAGAATGCCTTAAAAAATCGAATTTGCCAGATGGAAAAAGAATCTCAAAAGCTCACTGAGGAGATTCATTCCCTCAGAGTTAGACTGGAGCAAATGAAAGCTAATGACTTTTTGAGAAATCAAGATGCTGTTAAGCAGATCCAAACAAATGAAAGAGTAGAAGGCAATGTGAAATATCTCATGGGAAAAACCACTGACCTGGAAAATAGATCCAGGAGAGAAAATTTAAAAATTATTGGACTACCCAAAAGCCATGATAAAAGAAAGAAGCTAGAAATCACCCTTAAAGAAATTCTCAAGGAAAATTGCCCTGATGTTTTAGATCCAGAGGGCAAAATAGAGGTTGAAAGAATCCACTGATCACCTCCTGAAAAAGATCCCAAAAAGAAAACTCCCAGGAATATTATAGCCAGGTTCCAGAATCCCCAGATCAAGGAGGAAATACTACAAGCAGCCAGGAAGAAACAATTTCAATATTGTGGAAACAATCAGAATAGCACAGGACCTCGCAGCTTCTACACTGAGATAAAAGGGCACGGAATATGATATTCCAGAGGGCAAAAGAGCTGGGACTGAACCCAAGGGTCACCTACCCAGCAAAACTGAGTATTTTGTTTCAGGGGAAAATATGGTCATTCAGTGGAATAGTGGACTTTCAAGCATTCTTGAGGAAAAAACCAGAGTTGAATAGAAAATTTGACATCCAGACACAAGAAGCAATGCCTGAGAAGGTAATCAGGGAAAAGAAATCAAAAGGAACTTATCAAAGTTGAACTATTTACATTCCTATATGGAAAAACAATAACTCTGACTGATGAAATCTTTCTCAGTATGAAAATAATGGAAGAAGGGTGTATAGTCATATGAATACATATGTGAATGTATGTATATATGCTTATAGTTATATATGGATAGAGGGCATAGGTTGAATTTGTTGGGAAGGGATGATACTCAAGGGGTGAAATTATGAGGTGAGAGAGGAAAGTGGCAAGAGGAGATGGGGAGAGACAGGGTAGGGTAAACTATCTCATGTAGAAGAAGCAAGGGGAAGTGGTTGCAAGGGAGGGGAAGAATAGGAAGGCAAAAAGGCAAAACCACATTCTCATTGAATTTGGTTCAGGGAGAGAATGACATACATACTAAATGGGATATCTCAACCTGCAGCAGAATAGGGGGAAGGGGGATGAGAGGAGGGATGATGGATGGGAGGGCATCCTTGGGGGGAGGGGAGGTTGGAAGTACCCACTATAGAAGAGGGACAGGATCATGTAGGGAATGGACCAGGTGGGGGGTGGGATGAGTGGGAGGGAATTATAAGCAGTCTTGTACAATATATCTACTATGGTAATGTTTTGCATAGCTAGACATGTACAACATATACTGAATTATCTTCCCAGAGGGAATGGGTGGCAAGGGAGGAAGGGAATGGATCTGAAATTCGAGGTCTTAAAATTAAATGATCCAAATATATATATAAATACTATTATTAATACTCTTTTGCTTTTAATTGGGAGATAAGATGTGCAGGCATTAGGACACAGAGATTCACCTTCCTCTAATGGAAAAGTCGAAGGGGGTATGGGAGAAGATATGGGAGAGAGCAGATTGGAGGAAGGGATATCTTGTGGGACTGCTATTCTGGGAGGGTAGGTAGGGGTAAGACATGGGGGGAAAAATAATTGTAACTCAAAATCTGGCAGAAATGAATGATATAAAACAGAAGTTAATGAAGCATTTATTTAAAAATAAAAGAAAGAAAACTTAAGAGGACAGCAAGTGAAATTTTCGACACTGGCCAATTCTGAGCCCACACACATAATAGCAGCAACAGCAGCCATAGCAGCAGTAGCAGCTTTGGGAGCTCTTAACCCAGAGACAGTAAGGTGGTCAAACTGGTTAGAAAGAGATTATAAGAGACCCGTTGCTGGTAGCAGCTGGTACTGATTGACAGTTCTATTGCAGATGGCAGAACTGGGTTGCAATACCAGAGAGGAGAGGAGCACTGAGGGTTGGTAACTAAGTTGCAAAGGCACTGGTCACAGTTCCAGTGCAAAGAGGAGTACTAGCATTTGTGGCTTCAGGGAACCAGGAGTCCTTCCTAGGTAAAAACCAGAGCATAGACCAGGAGAGCAGTGACCATGGCTCTCCCAAGATCACATTACCTTGAAAGCACCAAAATGTTGCAGACCCCCAGACCTAAGTCTGAAAATACCAAACACACACACACACACACACACACACACACACACACACACCAAGCTCTGAAGCCTGGGACAGGGACTTCTCAGCCTCAGGTGAGCAAAGTCAAATTTTAAAATAAAGTTCAAAATCAATAAATAGGTTGGAAAATGAGCAAACAAAAAAAAAAAGAATTTGAGCATATAAAGCTTTTATGGTGGCAGAGAAGACCAAGATATAAACTCAAGACAATGATATAGAAACAGCTTTGAAGAGAGTCTCAAAGTAAAATGCTAATTGGACCCAAGCCCAAGAAAAATTCATAGAAGTATAAAGAGATGAGTGGTAGAGGAAAAATTGGGAAGAAATGAAAGTGATGACTATGAAAAGGAAATTAACAGCATGGTAAAAGAAGGACAAAAAATATTGAAGAAAATAACATCATATAAAGCAGAATAGGGGGCACAGAGACCTAGAAGATGACAGAGGTCGGCACAGAAACTCAGAAGAGGCCTGATCAACATGGAGGCAAGTTGACCCACCAACTGCAAGGGCCATTGCCAGGCCTATCACTGCAGGGCTGGGACTGGACAAAGCTGGGTATGAGACAAATGCAGGAAGTGGAAGCAGCTACTCCTGGGACTACCAACCCATGGCCTGGAAATTTAAAAAGCCCCTATCTGGACTTCTAGGGACCAGGACGGCAGAATGAACCTCAGCTGCTCCAATCACCCCGACCCTGAAAACATAGTAATTATTGCAACAGGGCAAAACCTTAAACAGTAAAGGCTTGGAAACCCTAGAGGAAGGGTATGGTTAGGGTCCTGCCTCAAAATGGGTAAAAAGCAGACTGCAAAGACAAAGACTCTGGAGTCCTACTATTGTAAGAGGGAGGAACTGAATTCACAGGGAGACAGTGTTGACTTCAAACCCACAGCTGAAGCCTCAACAGGGAACTGGTCTCAAGCACAGAAAGCATTCTTATATGACCTCAAAAAGAACTTTGAAAGCCAACTTGGGGAGATAGAAGATAAAATTAATAATTCTCTTAAAATTAAAATTGTAAAATTAGAAAAACATTACAATGAAGAAAATAGCTCCTTAAAAAGAAAAATGTGTGATATGGAAAAGGAGCTTCAAAACTAACCAAGGAAAATAAATCGCTAAAAACTAGAATCAACCAAATTGAAGCGAATAACTCTATGAGGAACCAAGAATCAGTTAAACAAAAAGCAGAATAGGCCAAATAGAAAAGAAAGTATAAAAATTCACTTAAGAGGACAACTCTTTAAAAAAAAATGACCAAATGGAAAAAGAGGTACAAAATCTCATTGAAGAAAATAATTCCTTAAACATTAGAATTGGGCAAGTGGAAGCTAATGACTCTATGAGACATAAAGAAATAATAAAACAAAGTCAAAAGAATGAAAAAAATAGAAGAAAATGTGAAATATCTCATCAGGAAAACAAATGACCTGAAAAATAGATTGAAGAGAGGTTATTTAAGATAATTTGGACTAACTAAAAGCCATAATCGAAAAAAGAGCCTAGGTATATTTCAAAAAATTATCAAGGAAAACTGCTTTAATATCTTAGATCCAGAGGGTAAAATAGAAATTCGAAAAATTCACTTATTATCTCTGGAAAGAGATCCCAAAATTAAAACTCCCAGGAATATTATAGCCAAATTACAGAGCTTCAAGGTCAAAGAGGAAATTCTTCAAGCAGTCAGAAAAAAAATTCAAATAATATCTAGCCACAGTTAGCATCACTCAAGATTTAGCAGCTTCTATGTTAAAGTAGCAGAGCCCTTGGAACATGATACTCTGGAAAATGTAGGGGCTAGTATTCCAACCAAAAATTACCTACCCAGCAAAACTGAATATAATTCATGGGGAGGGGATAAGGGAGGATAGATATTTAATGAAATTAAGAACTTTCAAACATTCCTGTTGAAAATGCCAGACATGAATAGAAAATTTGATTTTCAACCACAAGACTCAAGATTAGTATAAAAAGGTTAACATGAAAAAGAAATCACAAGAGTCTCAATAAAGTTAAACTGCTTACATTCCTATATGGGAAGATGATACATGCAACTCTTAGGAATTTTATTATTATTAGGGCAGTTAAAAGGAGTTTATATAGGTAGATGGTATGGATGTGAGTTAATTCTGTTGGAATGATCTCAAAAAAAATGAAGGTGTGAGAAAGAAGAATCCAGTAGGAGAAGGAAGAAAGGAGAGGTGAAATGGGGAAATTTTTCTTCCATAAAAGAGGAGCACAAGAAAGACCTTTTTTAAAGTAAAGGAGGAAATGAGGAGATAGCGGGAAATGCTTGAACCTCACACTGGAATTGGTTCAAAGAGAGAAGAATATATATACACACACTTGTGTATAGAAATGTAACTTACTCAAGAGGTATATAGGCAGGGAAGGGGACCAGAGAAGGGTGGGGGGATGATAATGGGACATGGATTAAGACAGGCACTTAGAAGCAAAATAAGACTTTTGAGGAGGTACAAGATAAAAAGAAAGAAGAATAAATGGACGAAAATGGGATGGAGAGGAATACATAGTTAGTAATCATAAGTGAAGGTGATAGAATGAGCTCACCAATAAAGCAGAAGCTGATAACAGAGTGGATTAAAAATCAGAACCCAACAATATGTTGTTTACAAAAGATACACTTGAAACAGAAAGACACACATGAAGTTAAAATAAAGGGATAGAACAGAGTCTATTAAGCTTCAGCTGAAATAAAAAAAGATCAGGGGTAGCAATAATGATCTCAGACAAAGCAAAAGTAGACCTAATTAAAAGGGATAATCAGGGAAACTACATTTTTGATAAAAGGTACCCTAAACAATGAAGTAACTGCAAAAATTTTTGAAGTAAGTTTCTCTGATTAAGACCTCATTTGTCAAATATATATTGAGTATTAACATATTTGTAAAGAAGAGATCCCTCCCAGGAAGTTCAGAAGGATTTGGCTGAATGGCAATGTAGTGTTAAGGTGAAATAATACTGTCTATTGCCCAATTGGGCAACTATGTGGGTGGAACAAATTAATGTGGCAGAGTCATGGCCACTGACTGGCATAAAAATAAATAATTGCCCAATTGAAAAATGGTCGCAGATAGTTTTCCAAAGAAGAAATCATATGGAAAAAAATGTTCAAAATCATTATTGATTAGAGAAAAGCAAATTAAAACTCTTAAGTATGATCTTACATCTATCATAAATGACAAATGCTGTAGAGCATGAGGGAAAAAAATAGGTACACTAATGAATTGTTGGTGGTATAATGAACTGGTCCAACCATTCTGGAGAACAATTTGGAACTAGACTCAAATGGCTATAAAAGTATGCATGCCCTTTGACCCAGCAAAACCATTACTAGGTCTGTATCCCAAAGAGATCAGAGAAAAAGGAAAGGTACATACATGTGGAAAAATATTTATAACAACTTTTTTGTGGTGGCAAAGAACTGGAAAATGTGGGGATGCCCATCAAATGAGAAATGGATAACCAAATTATGGCATATAATCGTGACAGAATACTATTGTGCTACAAGAAATGAAGAAAGTGGTGGTTTCAGGAAAACGGGGCAAAACCTGTATGAACTGATTCAAAGTGAAGTGAGAACTAGGAGATCATTATGCACAGTCACAGCAATGTCATAATGATGATCAACTGTGAAAGACTTGTCTACTTTGATCAATACAATGATCCAAGATGATTCCAAAAGACTCATGCTGAAAAAATGTTATCCACCTCCAGAGAGAAAATTAATGAATGAACTCTGAATACAAATTAAAGTATAATTTTCTTATTTGCTTTATTTTTCTTGCTTTTTTAAAAATGTGGCTAATATGACAATGTTTTGCATTACTTCATATGTACAGTTGATATCATATCACTTGCCTTCTTAGTGAGTGGGAGAGGATATGGGCGAGAAGAAGAAAATTTGGAACTCAAAATTTAAAAAGAAAAGAATGACAAAATTAAACAAATAATAAATATGAAAAACAAAAAGAGAGAAAGCTTGGTATAGTGGAGAAAATCAGTGAAATTAGAGTTAAGTATCTCCAAAGAGAGTGAACATAAATCTAGCCTCTGACATTCACTAGTCATCTAATATCTCTAAGCCTCTATTTTCTCTCTTATAAAATGGTAATCATAATACATACTTTACAAGGTAGTTGTGAGCTTCAGAGCCTAACTCTGCTACTTATTGTCCATATGACCTTGGACAAATCACTTAATCTCACTGGGTCTCAGTTTCTTTATCTATAAAAGCAAAAGAATGTTATTGTGTGACTTCTAAAGTCCCTTAAATAACACATCTGTGATTTACTAGCCTTTGAGAAAAAAAATGACATATTTTATAAAGTACTTTGTAAATCCTAAAGTGTTCAATAAATGTCACTCATCAACCCACCCTTATCTTTCCTGCTTTCCTGCCTCTATGCATTCACTCAAACAATCCCCCAGGCTTGGGATGCCCTCCCTGCATCTCTTCCTTTTGAAATCCTCATCATTCAAGGTTCAGTTCAGGGGCCATTGCCTCCACAAAGACTTCCCTTATCTCCACAACTAAAAGTGATCTTTCTTCCAGTCTTCTCATATTACTTTTTTTTGAGGCCTGTATTTCACCCCTATCATACTATCTCTATGATGTTGATTTGAGCACACACCATTTATAGCTCAAGTTGACAGTTAGCTTCTTGAAAGTTATGGTTGCTTCTTTTTCACTCTTTTATTTCCAGCTTCAAGCATAGGGCTTTGCAATGGAAAATACTTAAGAAATGTTTGTCAAAACAAATGGAATTTAACTGAACAGGAATGGAATGAAACATAATATAACTGAAAGGAATGGAACTAAAAGGAATAGAATAGAAAGGAATAGAATGGAATGGAACCAAAAAGAATGGAATGGAGTGGGATGGGATGGGATGGGATGGGATGGGATGGGATGGGATGGGATGGGATGGGATGGAATGAGAAAGGAAGGGAAGAAAGGGGATGGGATGGGAGGAAATGGGATGAAACAGGATGGAACAAGATGGAATAGAATGGAATGGGACAGAATGGGGTGAGACAGAATTAGATAAGATGAAATGGAATAGAACAGAACAGTACAGGATAGAATGTGATGGAAGGGAAGCAGCAGGATGAGTATGAAACAGAATGGAGTAGAATGGGATAGAATAGTGTAATATAGTAACCAAAAAAAGTTAGTAAGTTCTTCAATGTCATTAAGAAACTTGCAGCATCCCAAATGGGATGGGTATTTTCTACTCTGAGAAGCCCATATTTTGTCTTTGTATCTCCAGAGTTTAGCCTAGAGACTAGAACATAGTCTAGTAGACTAGAACCCTTAAATGCTTGTTGATTGAGTGTGGTGCTCATTTCTAGGCTCTACATTTGAGAAAGAAACATGGAAACCCAATTTGGTCTGCAAGAAGGCAACCAAGATTTTAAAGGGCCTTGAAATCATACTTTACAGGGACTAAAGAAACCAGGGATGGTTAGTGGAAAGACAGGTTGGGGGTGGGGCAAGATAGTAGCTGTCCTCAAGTACTTAAAGGTCTGTCTTGCATAATAGGGATTAACCTTGTTCTGGTTGGCTCCCAAAGGTGAGAGCTAGATGCAAAGGGGATGGGGCAACATTTTTGTGCAAGCAGAATCAGGCTTAATTTGAGCAAAAGCTTCTAAACCATCAGGGCTATCTGGAAGTGAAGTAGTCAGCTTATTGGAGACCTTGAAGGATAGTCTAAAGGGTCACTTATTGGGCATGCTGTAGAAGGAACTTTGATGCTTTACAGGTTGGGTTAGGTGGCCCCTTCAGTTCCTGTGCATTGTGAGATTATGTGATTATGTGACAAGCTCCTCCAAGTCATATTGTTCTCCCTATTACTGTCTCCTCATTCCCCACCTATGGCCTCCAGCAGTTAAATGTCCCAGTGGGTAGAGCACTGAACTCAGAGTCAGAAAGAAGAGTGTTCGATCCTTTATTAGACATTTAACAGCTAAGTTTCTATGGCATGGATGGGATGTGTGGGATGAGATGGAATGGAACAGAATGGGATAGGATGGGATAGAATGGAACAGGATAGGACAAATGGAAAAGAATAGAATAGACCAGAATGGAATGGCACAGAATGGAGTAAAGTGGAATGAGATCATTTAACCGTTCTCATCTTCAGTTTCCCCATCTAAAATGTGGATGATAATAGCATCTAATGTGAAGATCAAATGAAATAATGTATGAAAAGTGTTTGCCAGCTTTAAAGCACTATATAAAATGTTGGTTATTATTAGCTAAGGATTACATTCATTGGACAAGATCAAAAAAATTCAAGGATCTTGGATTTGAATTCCAATACCCCAAAGTTAACTAGCAGTATGATCAGAAACCTAAGAGGAAAAAAAATGAGCTGAGAGGGGCCTGGGGCTTGTCTGAACTGTATGAAGTCTTTTAATTTACAAAGGGGGTGATTTGCTTGGCAAAAACTGAATTTCCAGCAAATGGCACCAAAGGAGGTCCAATTAAGGAAGGGAATTTATGTTGCTTCACTGCAGGTCTTGTTTTGTGGTTTCTTAATGAGTTTTCAGGGAAGGTAAGCAGGTGGTCACACAGGCCAGTTGGTTCTGGACTCTCCTACAGTCAAGATGCTGTTAGCATTATTCAGAAGATGTTTGCCTAAGAGCATGGTGGGAAGGACCATGGATCCATTATCATACCAGCTGCTTCTGGAGCACTCCTGAAATATTAAAAGCCTAGACTTCTCCAGGATATCATGGCTCCCTGAAAACTAGAGGTGTTTACCTATTTTTTTCCACCCTTGAGGTCCTTGGGTGTCTCCAATAGGCTGGTGCCATAAAAACAAATTACATTTATATAGGACTTTAAGGATTGCAAAACACATTACAGATATTATCTCATTTGAGCCTCAGAGCACCCCAATGTATTATCTCCATTTTATAGTTAAGGAAATTGAGATTCTGCAAAGCTACGTGATTTACATAGGGTCACACAGTTAACCAATAAACTTTTTTTTTTAATTGAGACTGAGTCTTCTCACCCAGGCTAGAAATGCAGTGTTTACTATTCGTCCAAATTCCCAGATGATTGGCACAGAATATTTGATCTAATCTGTTCTTGATGTAGGCCAAGGCAGACTGATGGCCCCTCAGTTCTGGGGAATTCAGCTTTAGTACCAGGTACCAGCTTTACTATGGACAACAAATAGCTTCAACCCTATTACACCTCAGAACTCTGGACTTTAAGTTACCTATCAGCCTCTGCCTGCCCCCCACAGCAGGAATTCCAGGCATGTGCCACCATGTCCAGTCAATCCATAAGCATTTATCAAGCTCCTGCTGTGTACCAAACAATATGCTAATCACTGGGAAGGTAAAACCAAAAATGAAACAGTGTCTGATCTCAAAAAAGTCTGTATTCTCCTATAGGATACAAATTGGCACAGAGCCTTTAAGTCATTTTTTCATTCATTTTCATTCATTTTTTCATTCACTCATTTATTCATTCAAGGTAATTTCAAGAGGAGGTGATACCATGTGGGTATCACAGCAGACTTAGATTCAGGAAGACCTGAATTTGATTCCTGTCTTAGGATACTTATTAGCTATGTGAGGTGACCCTGGGCAAGTCACCTTACCTTCTCTCAGCCTCAGTTATTCTCTCTGTAAAAAGGGGATGAAATAGCATCTATTTAACAGGGTTGTTGTGTAGATTAATTATAATGACATTTGTTAAAGTGATTTGCAAAACTTAAAGCTCTATATACATGTTAGCTATTGTTATTAGTGTTTTTATTATTATAATATAGCTGTTGTTATTTACTCGTTATCATATGAGGGCTTCACATAAGGAAGTAATGTTTGAACTGTGCTTTTAGAGAAGCCCTGGGTTTTAAGAGGAGGGAGGTGAAGAGGGAGTGGAAGCATTCCAGGCATCTGGTACAGTCTGGGCAAAGACCTAGAGATGGGAAAATGAAATATTGTGCTTGAGGAACAGCACGATTCTAACATGGTCTTCTTGCCTCCAGTGTCAATGCTAGAGGCATAAGGAATAAAGTAACAGAAGGAAATAAGGACAGAAATTTTCCTGATAGCTCTGTTACTGAGAGTAGTATCTGCACTCATGGGAAGCTAGGTGGTACCAAGGATACAGCCTCATGTCTAGAGTCAGTAGACCTGAGTTCAAATCTGACTTCAGATATTAGTTGTATGACCCTGGGCAAGTCACTTCATCCTGTTTGCCTCAGTTTCCTCATCTGTAAAATGAGCTGGAGAAGGAAATGGTGAACCACTCCAGTATCTCTGCCAAGAAGACTCCAAATGGGATCAATAAGTGTCAGACACCAAACTGAATGACAACAACACCTGCACTAATACCAAGAAGCCTTTTTTTTTTCCCATCCCCTCACTCTCCACAGCTCCCTTAGATCCTGAGTCCTCTTATGAGAAGTAGCAAGGTTCTGAAGCTGGTGAACAGAATGAGTAAAAGGCTTCCTTCAACATTTGTTCAACCAGAGCATGAAGAGGTAGAGAGGAAAAATCCCACATGTGTCCTAATGACAGGCCTAAACCCATTTCAAAGGAATACACATAGCCTCTGAGGATCTTGCTTTGAAAAATACCAATTCTGATTCAGGCTGTCTCCAAGGATGATAAGTTTGGGAAGAACGTTTCCACTACCACCCCCTGCTCCAGCACATGCACTCAGTGTTCGAAGGCTGGACTTCCAGATGTATAGAAGTCTTTCCATGTCCCAGTCCCTGAAGGCACTTCCTGAACCATCCTTGTTTGTTGGATTTAACAGCTGAAGTCTAAATGGGAGGCAGGGCTTCTAGGGAGGAGACAGTGTGGAATAATGGAAAGATCATGGGCCCTGGAGCCTGAAGACTAGGCTTTAAATCCCTTCTCTTGTGTATGATTTAGCACAAGCTCTTTAATCTCTGTGGGCCTCAGTTCCCTGATCTGCAAAACAGGAGAGGCTTAGATGGCCTTTAGGGCAGCTAGGTAGTACAGTGGATAGAGTGCCAGGGTTGGAGACAGGAAGACCTGAGTTCAAATATGACCTCAGACACTGACTAGCTGTGTGACCCTGGGCAAGTCACTTAACCCTAGTTGCCTCAGTTTCTTCATCTGTAAAATGAGCTAGAGAAGGAAATGGCAAACTATTCCAGTATCTCTGCCAAGAAGACCCCAAATGGGGTCATGGAGAGTCAGACAAGACTGCAAACGACTGAACAAGAAGTGGTTTTTAAGGTCCCTCAGCTTAGAGGGAAGAGGGATATATGTATGCATGAGTGTATGTATGTATACGTACACACAAAAACATATGCATTAACAGAGGTAGAGTATCACAGCGTGATCAGAGGATATCTGATAGATCTGGAGTCATGTGATGACCTGGGTTCATATCCTGCTGGGAGTGACATGGATAAGTCACTTCCTTCTCTGGTCTTTTGTTTCCACATAAGAGGAGGTTGCCTCTAAAGTCCTTCTCTTCTAAGTGTATGATCCGCGATATAGACCCTGAGCAAGGATACTGAAAAGAGCTCCTTTGCCCAGGGGTGAGGAGCAGAGAACCAGCCCCAGTGAAGGAGGCTCAGCTAAAGACCAGAATGGTGTGTCAAGGGAAGTGGGAAGTGTCAGAGCTGTGTATCTGGGAAGGAAAACATTCATTTTAATGAGAGGGTTCCAGTTCTCAAAATGTGGCGTATTGAAAGGAGAGGCTTCTGTAGAACAATGGGCATGTTTAATCAGCCTCATTCCAGACAATGCTTTCTTTAAAGGCTTAATCTGCAGCAAATTGGGCTTCTCAAGTAGGGGAGGCTAGATTTCTCCCAGTTTAGCAATTCAGCTGAAAAAACATTGTATCCTGAAGCTATAAAAATGTTTAAAGCTTTCTCTTAAACAGTCTCAGTGATGTTTTCCCTTTCATGCTATCAGCCCCAACTCAGCAGAAGAGCTGTGACTTTCCAAAGAGCACTTCATCTAATTATTTTGGTTTTATTTTAAGGTGGGGTGTGGGGAGGAGAAAGAAGAGAAATGGGAGGAAAAGAATTCCTGTGTTTAAAGAGAGGAACCAAGGCTCCTTGGAGGCACCAGAATGATGGACTTAGAGTTGGAATCAGCTGATCCCAGGATCAACTAATGTGAGTCCCTCATTTAATCACAGGGGAAACTGAGGCCAGAGAGCTAAAACAACGTGCCTGTAGTCACAAGAGTAGGGAGATGCCCAACTAGGATTCGAACCCAGCCCCTCTCACTCCCAATCCAATACTCTATAGATTAGTGAGAACAGGCTCAGCCCTCTACTCACCATCTTTTCTGTTTCCCACTCCCTTCAAACTGCAGCCTTAAGGACACTGAGAATCATAGGTTTATTAGCCCAGCAATGGGAGGGCAGAGATCAGCCAGATCATGCCCATTAGACATCACACACGCCTCCATTCACTCATTCAGTAAATATGGAATGAGACTGACTCTAGGAGTCTTTGTGTTCTCCTTTGGGTGGGTGGGTGGGTGGGTACAGTGGTGGTGAACTCTTAAATCTAGAGAGGTGGCTATAGGACACAAATACTGACCTTGAGGCCATGGGTAAATACAGAAGGGTTTTTCCCTAAAGATTCTATTTTCCAGAATGCTGAATTGGTATCCATATGACTCACCCACATACACATACACCCAGAGACATCATAGCAATTACTGTTGTTGAGTCTTTTCAGAGACTCCATGACCCCATTTGAGGTTTTCTTGGGAGAGATACTGGAATGGTTTGCCATTTCCTTCTCCAGCTTATTTTACAGCTGAGGAAACTGAGGTAAACAGGGTTAAGTGACTTGCTCAAAGTCACACAGCTAATAAGTGTCTGAGGTTAGATTTCATTTCATGAAGATGAGTCTTCCTGCCTCCAGGCTCAGTGCTCTATCCACTAGCTTCCCCATTCCTTCTCCAGGTCATTTTACAGAGGAAGAAACTGAGGCAAACAGGGTAAGGTGACTTGCCCAGGATCACACAGCTAGTAAGTGCCTGAAGCTAGATATAAAACAGGAAGATGAATCTTCCAGTCTCCAAGCCCATGGTTCTATCCTCTATGACACCTAGTTGCCCTATTTTTTTAATTTAAAAAGTTTTTTTTATTAATGAAAACCTAATCATTTAGGTTCAACTTGGTTCTTTATTTACATGTTGCCTGGAAAGATAAAAAAGCTAGAATATGCCCCCTAAGAACCACTATCCCCTCAATGGCCTTCTTTGCCATGTAGATCCCAACATTGATGAACTATAAGCCCAAAGTAGGGTATATATGCCACTCCTCTTGGCCTTATTTCTATAACTAAATGTCCCCCTGGAGAAAGTCAGGAGAGAAGGGACAGAGCTATGGGGTTACAGTCCTATGTGTGACACTCCTGCTATAATTCTGTCTAGTACTCATGCCTTGCAGTTGGGTGCCACCCTGTGAAGACACTTTCTGTATTTACATAATGCTACTTGAGCTTCATTCAATGTCGTTCTACAATGTCCAACAGTGTTTATTATATACCAGATATTTACTAAGTTTGGAGCATTTCCTGGGAGCACAGATTGGTTATAGTATCTGACCAGTAGTCACATGGCCAGTAGTGTCTGTGAGAAGATTTGACAATACCCCCTTTGAAAGGTTACCCTCCAGTCCCCACGACAGGCTGCCTCTAACACCAAAAGTCACTAAACAAGTTGTGGTTCTATATAAGCTGTTAACAGTAAAAAGAAATCCAATGAAATCATAAGTCAAGACAAAAAAAAATCCAAGTCTCATTTAGAGGTAGTGGGTTTGGAGTCAGGAAGATGGATTAAAATCCTGCTTTTGACATTGGTTATCTAGTTGCAGCTTATATCTAAACTGTACCAACCATCCAATATCTCCCTATGGGATTTCAGGCAAGATATTCCCTCCTAATCTTCTCTTCCCTAAAATGAGGGATTTGGATCCCATCAATAGAAATACACTATTATACCCACCAATCCCACCAATATTGGATCCCACCAATAGAAATACATTCCAAGAAAGTCTAAGATAAAAACAGAAAGAAAGAACCCACATAAGCCAAAATATTCATAGCAGCATTTCGTGTGATAACAAAGAACTGGAAAAAGAACAGGGGGAGGAATCATCATCAGGGGGAATAGCTGAACAAGCTGTGGTATGTGTTGTAGTAAGAGATGATGAATATGAAAAAGTAAAGAAAGATGGGAAGATTTTCATGAACTGATACAGAGTGGACTAAGTAGAACCAAGACAATATACATAATGACTGCAATCAAGTCAAAAATAAAGTACTAAAAGGAAGTTGAACTCCACAATTGCAAAGACCTCCAGACCCCCAGATATATGCAATCTGCCCCATGGATTTATCATCCACCCTTAGGACTTCTGGACTTTTCCATCTGCTCTCCAGCTGTATTTTCTTTTTTAGGTCTCCTCTAACGCATGAGCACTCTGATAACAGGGACTGTGTTTTTTTTTTTCTATTTGTATCCCCAGTTAGTATGTAATACATGCTTTTTCTTTTTTTCTTTCATTCATTCATTGACTGATCTTGGTCCCAAAGAACAGATAATGAAATATACCTTCCTCCTCTAGGCAGAGAGGTGAGGATCTCTGGAGACAAAATGTTAAACACAGAGTCAGATGGAGTTACTACACTAGTAATTTCTGCTTAACTGCTTTTCTTTGCTAGAAGGGAAGATTCCATTTTAAGGGTTGTGAATATCTGCAAATGATTGCAACGTAAAAATCAAAAGGCATTAATATCAATTTTTTAAATGAAGGTTTTAGACTAGGGGCAGTTAGTGCTGGGCTTGGAGACTCATCTTCCTGAGTTCAAAATCTGACCTCAGACCTTACTACATGTGTGACCCTGGGCAAGTCACTTGATTTTGCCTCAGTTTTCTCATCTGTAAAATTACCTGGAGGAGGAAATGGCAAACCACTTCAAAATCTTTGCCAAGAAGACCCCAAACAGGATCACAAAGAGGCAGACATGACTGAAATACAGCTAAACAATAACAATTGGACTATGTAGATGAGGCAGTATTATTATATGCTCAAATCCTGCCTCCAGATACTCTGTAACTCTAAGCAAGTCACTTAATTAGACTGTGAGCTCCTTAAGGGCAGACATTGGGTCTTTTGCCTCTTTTTGTATCCCCAGCACCACAGTGTCTGGCACACAGTAGGTGCTTAGTAAAAGCTTATTGACTAATTGATCCTCTCTTTCATCCTTTGTTTCTTCTGCAAAATGAAGAGATTGGACTTAATGACCTCTTAGATGCTTCCCATCTCCCATGATCTCTAAAGTTGCTTTCCAACTATGTATATGACTTTATGATTATACCTACATAGCAAGCATTTAATATATACTTTGTCAATCTAAATGTTTTGATCTCCACTTTGCAGTTGAGTAAACTGAGACCAAGAAAAGTTATGAGTTGCCAAGGGTCTTACAACTAGTCAGCATCTGATGCTGGATTTGAAGCCAGGTCTCCTGTCTCCAAGTTCAGAATTCTAGCCCTTAAACCTCACTGCCTTTTAAAGATGGCACCATGAAAGCATTCAAGAACTTTATTTTCTCATGGAGGAATGATGACCAATAATACATAAGTAGAACCTGATATAAGGTGCAAATTGTAGATCCAGATTTCCTGCACAAAGAAATCTTGATGGAAAAGGGACACCTATTAGCTAGAGAGATCAAGAAAAGGTTTACAGAGAAAGGAGGATCTTGGAGGAGAATAAACTTTTTAACAAGTGGATAGATTTGAGCCTGGATGTCCTGCACTGCCAAGATGTGCAGAAGTCATTCAAGAGAAGTCACCTTCCAAAAATTGCTTGAGCAACTCTCAGAGCAGATCCCCAGGAAAGGCATTACATAAAGCCAACAAATCACCAAATTCTGAATAAAGCAACAGTTATCATTTCTTACTTGTAAATTTCTCCGTAGTTGTCCATGCTGGAAGATACAGAAATAATACAGATCACAAGTGGAGAACCTGCAAAAGTTCAAAGCAGAAGAGTTTTGTTTTTTTTTCAATTTTCATTTATTCAACAAATTCAGCAAACATCTACTGACTGCCTACTATCTGTCTCCATAGAAGAAACAGAAGACAATTCCTGCCTTCTAAATGTTTACAATCTATTTTGGGGAGATAAGACACTCTAAAGAGCCAGACTCTGTGCTAAACACAGGGAATATAAAGGCAAATAAAATACAATACAATACAGTACAGTACAGTACAATACAATACAATACAACACAATACAATAAGAAGATCCTACCCTTAGCAAATTTTCATTCTAATGGGAGAATTGACATATACACAGGTATAAATAATTCACATACAAAGCAGAAAGTAGGTACTCTTGGAGGCCATGGATTTTTAGCTAGGACAGTCTAAAAGTTTCCCAACAGGAGATACCTCTTGGAGCTGAGCCTTAAAGGAAATCAGGGATTCTTCGAAGCAGAGGTGACAAAAGAAAGCAATCTAGGCAGGGGGGGCAGGGGGTGGGGTAGAAGCCATTGTATATAGTCAGGGGGAGCCTCAATCTGTGGGAGGGAGAGAGGGGTTAAAGGGAAGAAGGAAACAGGAACAAAAGTAACTTTTGGCAACCATGCTTTGAACCTCTCAAGACTGATATGCTTTAGTTACCCATGGGGATAGAATTAGTGGCATCCTAACCCTCTCTCAAAATCAGGTTGAGTCACTTCTTTTTCCTTTCCTTTCCCTTCCCTTCCCTTCCCTTCCCTTCCCCTCCCTTCCCTTCCCTTCCCTTCCCTTCCCTTCCCTTCCCTTCCCTTCCCTTCCCTTCCCTTCCCTTCCCTTCCCTTCCCTTCCTTTCCCTTCCTTTCCTTTCCTTTCCCTTCCCTTCCTTTCCTTTCCTTTCCTTTCCCTTCCTTTCCTTTCCTTTCCTTTCCTTTCCTTTCCTTTCCTTTCCTTTCCTTTCCTTTCCTTTCCTTTCCTTTCCTTTCCTTTCCTTTCCTTTCCTTTCCTTTCCTTTCCTTTCCTTTCTTTTTCATTTTCTTTTCTTTTTTATCTTTTTTTTTGGACTGAGGCTCCCTATCTTGCACAGGATGAAAGTACAATGGTCACTCAAGGACCTGATCCCACTACTGATTGGCAAGGAAGTTTTGACCTGTTCTATTTCCAACCTGGCATGGCTTGCCCCTCCTTATGTAGCCTGCTGGCTCCCCCTGCTCTCAGGGGCTCGTCTTGATGCCAAACACCACAGATATCCTCTAAACTTAACACTACTCCAGCTCAGAACTCCTAAGTTTGAGCAATCAACTAACTTCAGCTCCCTTGGTATTAGGAAGTACAAATATGTCAACCATGCCTAGCTAGAGTTACTTCCTAAAAAGCTGTTAGGACAGCAAGGTGGTGTAATGAACTGAGCCCTTATAGTTCAGTTTAGTTGTATAGGGAAAAGCATGAAGAGGAATAATGTGAGATATCTGGAAAGGGAAATGGGAGCCATAGAGGAGAGGGCTTTAAACTGAAGCCTGAGGAGTTAGTATTTGATGGGGAGCCTTGGGGAGCTTTGGGCAGGAAAACAACATGGTCAGACCTGTATACCAGTCATGTCCTGTCTCTGAACATCAGTTTTCTCATGCAAAAAAATTGGGTATAACAGGAGAAATCCTCACTCCCTCCCAGGCCTATTGTGAGGAAAATGCTTTGTACTCACAAATAACCTCGTATATAAATGTGTCACCATTACTCTGACTTGAAATCTGGTTTCTATAGAGGAACAGACTAGGCTTATGGGAATTCTTGTTATGACCCTGGCTCTTAACAGAAATGCAGAATCTTCTTCCTTCAAGCTGTTGCAATTTTTGAGTGACTGGAGCAGGGAGGAGGGGCTGATGCGGCCCCAAAGAGAAATTCAACTGGCTGAGGACTGGTAATGAATTTCATCACTTGGTTGAGTGCCTAAGAAGACAGTTATTAGCTACAAGGCACTGGTTAGAAATTGCTGCAATTTGGGTGTTTTGCTATTGTAGTTAGCTGATTTGTATAAACTCGTATCACCTACTGTTTCTCAGCTCCAGTTTGGGGTCTTGTGAATGTGTCTGTGTGATTTTGTTTGCAGAAAGGCGAGGGAGGCCTAAGAAACATGGTAGGCTCACAAGGAGGGCTTGCCACAGAATAATTGTACTTTTTCTCACAATAGGTCTGAAGTTTCCACTCTGGAACTTTCATGTACCCTTGAACCCCATCATCCACACTGCTCCTGGTTCTGCCTCTGGGGCCAAATAGAATCAATCTAATCTCCCTTGCACGTGGAAGTCTTTTCAGTTTTGACCATCATTCTTCTTTGTTGTGATTGTTGTTCAATCATTTCAATTGTGTCCAACTCTACATAACCCCATTTAGATTTGTTGGGTTTTCTTGGCCAAGATTCTAGAGCAGTTTGCCATTCCCTTCTCCAGTTCATTTTACAGATGAGGAAACTAACACAAACAGGGTTAAATAACTTGCCCCAGGGTCATACAACTATTAAATGTCAGAGACTGGATTTGAACTCTGCTCTCCCTAATTCCAGGCCCAGTGACCCTCTGTCCACTGCACCATCTAGCTGCCCCATCATTTTTCCTTACTCTGGGCTAAAAAGTCCCAGATGCTTCAAAACATCCCAAAATGAGGTGGCCCCATGCTGACAACTGTCCTCTGGATGCTGCCCAGCTTATCTCTGCCTTTATTAACCTGTGGTGCCTGGGACTGAACATAAAACTCCAGATGTGGTCAGACCAGAACAGAGGACAGAGGGATCATCAACATATTCCTGGGACTGCATCTCCCTTACCAGCTGACCAGCCCTTTTTGAATGCAGATCCATTTTTAAACCTCAGTGCCTCACCTAATACTCGATAACTAGTAGGCGCTTAATTAATGCTTATACCAAGAGAATAGAGCCAAATGGAGCACAGGTGATAGGGTAGGGTATAGATTAGAGAGCAGAGAAAAGCAGGGAGGGATGACAAACACATTAGATAACAGGGTCAGATCAGGAAAGATTTTGACTGGCTAGAAAAGGGAGCAGAATTAATCAGATGGAATTTAATGGGGATAAGTGTGAAATCTGGAGAAGCAATGTAATGTACAAGACAGAAAACCAAGCTCGAAGTCCTGCCCCCCCATATTTGACTATGTGACCTTGGGCAAGTCACTTAAATCCATATTGAAGGGTTTTTTCTCAAGCCTCATCCTTTTTGACCTCTCTGTAGCCTTAGACACTTAGCTTACCCTCTTGCCCTTGATTCTCTCTTCTCTCTAGGTTTCCATGACACCAATGTCCACTGGCTCTTTTCCAAGTTGTCTAATTAATGCTTCCCATACTCCTTTGCTTGAGTTTCTCCCAGGTCATGCCTTCTCATTGTAGGTATACCCTAAGGCTCTGTCCTACACTCTCCTCTCTTCCCCTTCTATATACTTTCACTTGGTGATCTCTTTAGCTTCCATGGATTGCATTATTATCACTATGCAAATAATCCTCACATCTATTTATCTAGTCCTAACCTCTCTCTTGACTTCCAGTCTTGCATTTACAACTGCTTAATCGATATCTCAAACTATCCTATAGATACCCTAAATACAACATGTCCCAAACTGAACTCATTATCTTCCTTCCCCAAACCTTCCCCTCTTCCTAACTTCCCTATTACTATCAAGGGCATCACCATTCTCCTAGACACCCACACTCACAAAATTCATGTTCTCCCCTATGATCTCCCATATGCAATCAGTTGTCAAGTCCCAAGGCACTGGGGATATAAATACACTGACTGGAAGACTCCCCAGTCACAAGAAGCTTGTGTTCTAACAGAGAAAACAACAATTACAATACAAGTATATACAGACTACCTAAAATCCTTTGAAGGCAGGATGGCATCATGGAATTGGAATTAGGAAAAACTGGATATAATCTGTCCTCTGATTTTTCTTAGCTATATAACCCAGGGCAAGACATAACCCCTCTGGGATTGTTTCATCGTCAATAAAATGAGGTTAGACTCAAAGATCTCCAAGGTCCAGTCCTAGCTCTACAATCTTGAGATCCCTCCTTGAGGGATATTGGCATTGTCTTTTTATTTTGTTTGCCATGTGGCTTCAATATGTCTCAAGAGCTGATTCTCTTTGGCAATTGAAGCATGCTGTGGTTCACCAGCCTTACTGTCTGAGGTTCCAGTGGTAACTAGAGAGGGAAGAGATGAGGTTCTGGCCCCATCACTCACCACAGCTTCAGGTCATGATCATGTGCTAAAACTGAGGGAAAACATAACCTGTTGGAGAGAAATAAACCTAAACAAATGTGTATTTCACTTTGAATTAATTTTCCTGAACTCCACATGCCACCAGATAGGTGACTATCTACCCCAAAACCCCAGGGAAAGTGGTATACATCCAGAACATTTAGCTTGACTAGCTCTTCATTTTTGCTTGCAAAGAAGAAAACCAAATAGAGAATTTGCTGGCAATGTAGAATGTGGTAGAATCAGTTATTGGCTTGCTTATGAACACACAGTCAACAGCCCTAAACACACAATTCTTCCTAATTGTTACAACAGAATATTGAAGGCTAGACTAAAAAAAAAAGAAAACTGCTCTCAAGTCAAAACTCTACTATTGTGATTCAGACAAGTTGCTCTCCTAATAGATTCTAAACATTTGGTATCTAGACATTTGGGGAAAGTAATTCTTTTAACCAGGGTAAACCAGAAGGGAACACTCAAAGTCTAATTGTATATTTTATAGATATTTGTTATCTAGAGTTCTTTGCTAAGTGTTTGACTATGGTATTGGACCTATGATTTCACTGGAACTTCAGGAGAAGGATATTACTTCTACCAGGATAGATAAGTACTATCTCTGCAATTTGCAATAGCTAACATTTACATCATACTGCAACATTTGCTTAAATACTACTTCCCCTATTCCCACCTCCTTATCATGTACATATTATCTTCTGGGAAAGTCACTGATCTGATAAAACTAGAACTGCTTCTCTATCCAGCTCTACTCCCAACTACCAGCTCAACCTCTCTCTCAAGGCTAAAGCTGGCTCTCTTCTGATGCCAGAGCTCACATTGCTCATGGGTGTCTCCTGTCTTGGTTACTAATTTTTTTTCTTGGCCAGCTTCATGCTGAATATGATGTCTCCTAATTAGTAAGTAGGTCTGTTATAATATATCATGGTCAATGGGAGGTGAAAGAAATCACCTCCCCTACACTCCCACTGCCTACCGTTAGAGGCATAAGATTGAAGGCAAAGATTGATGCCCTCTCACGAGTTGGGTTCTTCCTTTGTAGTTGGAAGAACTACATAGTTCCCTGCTGCCAGAAATCAAACCTCTTCCAGTTGACTCTACTGCCTGCTTAGAGAATTGGTCTCACTTTTTAAAAGACAATCAGGAGTGTGGTCAGTCCTTCTTAGGGAAGGACTCAGATGCCTTCTAATTCCATCAAGGAGAATTTCTTCCTACCTCCTAAAGGGGTTAACAAAAGCTCATCTTTTCACTTCCTTTATGACATTAACATCTTGTAGGTTTGCTTACCTGTCGCTCACTTTCTATAATTTCATTAACTCAGTTGGAAGGGTGCATTAATTGAGCAGCAGTTTTCTGATTAACTCCAAAAGACACACACACACACACACACACACACACACACACACACACACACACACACACACACACATGCTCATGCAAGCAGGCACACACCATCACCCTCTCTTTACTTTCTTAAGAATGAGGATAGAAGATGGCGGAGTAGAAACAGCTCGTCCAAGCCTCTCTGCCCCCAGATTCCCCACAAACTATGTAAAAAAGGACTCTGAACAACTTCTGGAGCCCCAGCACCCACAGAACGCCACAGAGAAGCTAACCTCCCGCTGAGGACAGCCCAGCAGCCCTGCAGGAAGGACCAGCGCAGCGGTCTGGGAGCCGGCAACGCGCAGAGCGCAGAGTGCAGGAGCCGAGCCGAGCCGAGCCCAGGTCCGCGTGAGCCGAGGTTTTAGCCCCAGGGCGGCAGGGCCAGCAGCCAGCTGGAGGAACCCCAGAACACCAGGAGCTGTGGCGACTCCAGAATTATCAACATAGACATGCATAGGACAAAGTAAGAGGTTAGTGTCCTATGGACTTTGGGACCTGTATTTGGGGAATGCGTCAGCTCCCTCCCCTGGGAGCTAGAAGCCACTGAGGAGACACGCCATTTTGTAGTTTTCAGAGGCATTTCCGGCTCCCAGCCTACAAATCGTGGGGAGATCGAGCGATCAGTCTTGGGGGGTAATCGCTCTTGCTTTAACCTCCCTGGATCTGGATTGTGATCTAGGGTGGAAGTTGTGGGTGGGTTTACAGCTTCCAGAAACGGAAGTTGCCCCCCACACGTTCGGGACGAAAATTCCTCTAGCTGGCCTTAAAGCCATAGTGTGGCAACAAACCCAAAAGTCAAGCAATTAAGTGGCAACATGCCAAGGCAAAGGAAACAGAAAAATGCAACCCTAGACTCCTATTCTGGGGGCATAGAGTGGGAAAAGGACTGTGAAGCCAAAAGTCCTGCTCCAAAAGCCCCAGGGGAAAACATGAGCGGGTTGCAGGCCATAGAGGACGTTAAGAAGGACTTTAAAAATCAAATAAGAGAAGTGGAGGAAAAATTGGAAAGAGAAATGAGAAGGATGCAGGAAAAGTATGAAATGAGGGTCAACAGCCTGACTGAGGAAAACAACACCTTAAAAAATAGACTAACTCAAATGGCAAAGGAGGCCCAAAAGGGCAATGAGGAGAAGAATGCCTTAAAAAGTCGAATTTGCCAGATGGAAAAAGAATCTCAAAAGTTCACTGAGGAGATTCATTCCTTCAGAGTTAGACTGGAGCAAATGGAAGCTAGTGACTTTATGAGAAATCAAGATGCTGTTAAGCAGATCCAAACAAATGAAAGATTAGAAGGCAATGTGAAATATCTCATGGGAAAAACCACTGACCTGGAAAATAGATCCAGGAGAGACAATTTAAAAATTATTGGACTACCTGAAAGCCATGATCAAGGAAAGAACCTAGAAATCACCCTTCAAGAAATTCTCAAGGAAAACTGCCCTGATGTTTTAGATCCAGAGGGCAAAATAGAGGTTGAAAGAATCCACCGATCACCTCCTGAAAAAGATCCCAAAAAGAAAACTCCCAGGAATATTATAGCCAGGTTCCAGAATCCCCAGATCAAAGGAGAAAATACTACAAGCAGCCAGGAAGAAACAATTTCAATATTGTGGAAACACAATCAGAATAGCACAGGACCTGGCAGCTTCTACACGGAGGGATAGAAGGGCATGGAATATGATATTCCAGAGGGCAAAAGAGCTGGGAATGAACCCAAGGGTCACCTACCCAGCAAAACTGAGTATTTTGTTTCAGGGGAAAATATGGTCATTCAGTGGAATAGAGGACTTTCAAGCATTCTTGAGGAAAAACCAGAGTTGAATAGAAAATTTGACATCCAGACGCAAGAAGCAAGAGATGCCTGAGAAGGTAATCAGGGAAAAGAAATCAAAAGGAACTTATCAAGTTGAACTATTTACATTCCTATATGGAAAAGCAATAACTGTGACTGAGGAAACCTTTCTCAGTATGAGAATAATGGAAGAAGGGTGTGTGGTCATATGAATACATATGTGAATGTGTGTGTATATGGTTACAGTTATATATGGATAGAGGGCATAGGTTGAATTTGTTGGGAAGGGAGAATACTCAAGGGATGAAATTATGAGGTGAGAGAGGAAAGTGGCAAGAGGAGATGGGGAGAGACATGGTAGGGTAAACTATCTCATGTAGGGGAAGTGGTTGCAAAGGAGGGGGAGAATAAGGAAGGCTAAAAAGGCAAAACCACATTCACATTGAATTTGGTTCAGGGAGAAAATGACATACATACTAAATGGGATATCTCAACCTGCAGCAGGATAGGGGGAAGGGGGATGAGAGGAGGGATGATGGATGGGAGGGCATCCTTGGGGTGAGGGGAGGTTGGAAGTACCCACTATAGAAGAGGGACAGGATCATGTAGGGAATGGACCAGGTGGGGGGTGGGATGAGTGGGAGGGAATTATAAGCAGCCTTGTACAATATATCTACTATGATAATGTTTTGCATAGCTAGACATGTACAACATATACTGAATTACTTATCTCCCAGAGGGAATGGGTGACAAGGGAGGAAGGAAATGGATCTGAAATTCAAGGTCGTAACATTAAATGTTTCAAATATATATATAAATACTATTATTAATACTCTTTTGCCTATAATTGGGAGATAAGATGTGCAGGCATTGGGACACAAAGATTCATCTTCCTCTAATGGAAAAGTCGATGGGGGTATGGGAGAAGGTATGGGAGAGAGCAGATTGGAGGAAATGATATCTTGTGGGACTGCTATTCAGGGAGGTTGGGTAGGGGAATAATGGGGGGAAAATGACTGTAACTCAAAATCTGGTGGAAATGAATAATGTAAAACAGAAGTTAATAAAGCATTTGTTTAAAAAACAAAACAAAAAAAAAGAATGAGGATAGAAGGCATTGTCTTATTACAATTTTTCCTCTCCTTCTGTCAATACACTGAATCCAGCTAAAATCCCCTTTACTACAAGATTTTCCCAATCCCCCTTAACACTAGGGCTTTTTCTCCATTGATAATCTCTGATTTATTCTTATATTTCTTCTTTGCCCATTATCTCCCTCACTGGGATGTGAGCTTTTTGAGAACAGGGACTATTTGTTGCCTTTCTTTGTACCCCAGCACTTAGCAAAGTATGTGGCACATAGTAGGTGCTTATTGTTAATTGACAAAGAAGGAAGTAGCTGTAAGGAAAATATCCCAACTACTCAGAGTAAAGCATTTGGAGCTAGAGTAGACTTTAGAAATCCCCTAACTCAAGAGTTCCCAATCTGTGTGCCATAGAACCCTCAGAGACCACCAATGATGGAAAGGAATCCTCAGATCCATTTGCACACCAAGCATTGTCATAACGATCTTTTTACTTGGCACCCCCAAAATTACAGCATGAATTACATAAATTCAAATTAAAGAAAAACTGCCTGATAATTTGAGTTGTCTAGATATGGAATAGGATGCTTTTTGATGTGCAGGGCTCTGCTCACTCGAGGTCTCCAAGCAGATCTGAAAGACTATTTGTTAAGGAAGTCAGAAAAAGCTTCATGTGGTAGAAGATATCCATGCTAAGGAAAAGGTCTGAGTTGCCTTCTAACTTTGATATTCCAGGATTCTATCCATCTCTATCCAACATGAGAATTCAGGACAAGCACAAGATAGATTCCAGGTATTCTTCCTGGGTTAATTATAATTACCTATGCCCAAGTCTCTGTTCAGTCCTAAACTGGGCATTTAATAATTTACAAATAATAATTTACCTAATAACCAAGGAGCTAGCTAAGGCTTTTGAGAAGGCTGTTATTCTTGACGATTTGTAAATTCCTAACCATTGTTTAGGTCCTATTTCCAATCCACCTCCACTGTGAAAATTTCCCTTCCCTCTCCCAACCACACCACTGCCTTAAACTATGCTCCACTCCAACTATGGATTAGACCGTCCCTGAACTTTCCTGGAATTCCATATGTATCCCTCTTTTGAGTTTATACATTCTGTCTTGAAATTATATACATATATGTGAGTGTGGGTGAGTGAGCATGTGTATGTGTGTATCTGATATCCTCTATTATAGAGTATAAGCTCCTTGAGGGCAGGATGAGGGCTTATTTACCTCTGTAGCTTCTACAGTACCCATGGATAGCATTGTCTATTGTAGACATGGGGAAGGGGAAAAAAGAGAGGGGAGGGAGGGAAAGGGAAGAAAAGGGAATGGTAGTGGAGGGAAAGGAAGACAAAAGAAAGGAAGGCAAGGCAAGGGAAGGAGTATCATAGGTACTGAGTTCAAATCCTGCTTCAGTCACTATCTTGACCTTGGGAGATTTACTTAACCTCTCTGTTCCCTTCTAAATCTATGATTCTAAGAAAGACATTAGAGAAAGTAGAAGGAAAGGGAGGGGAGGAGTAAGGAATTGGGAGAGAAGAAAAGTTGAGCTTTTTCTTATGTCCACCTTGAAAGGACCACAGAGGTCATCTAGCCCAATTCCCTCATTTCACGAATTTCATTTCAGGAATAAATTGAGTCCTGGAGAGGACCAAGGTCTTGCAGCTAATTAGTGGCAGGGTTTTTTTTTTCCAACTCAAAAGCCAAGGTTATGATCTAAAAGCTTGTCCATACATGCTACCAGTAAAGCCATGGCACTCATCTGAATGAATGGGAAACAGTGATGATTATTTTCTTCAGTTTTTCTGGAGTGACTATCATAGTTCTGTTTGACAGCCTAGACACAGTCAAAGGAATAAGAGACCAAGAAGTCCAGGCCAAAAATTCTGTATCCCTCATGGGCATATGTGAATAAATGCCATGGAGACTTAACTTAAAAAGGGAGACTTAACTAAACCCATCTTATTCAGAACAGTTACCTCCAATCATCCCTAGACTCCAACATAGGCAAAGCTGCGAAATTCCCAGCTCTGGGCCCAAAATGGAAATCTATGTTATGAAATAAAGCCATGGAGATGGGATTTCAATATGGGCAATGAGTCAGCTCACTGACTGCCTAGAAATTCCTTCCCACTCCTGAAATGAGGATTCCACAGCCCAAAAGAGGGGAACAAAGCATCCTGCTCTGTCTGACTGCCAATCCCCTGGCTCAACAGTCACCCAGCAACCAAGGCACAAATGGGGAAGGAGGGGGAGGGGAGAGAGGAGAATCATCCTAAGAGGGCCCAAGAAGCAAGGCTTGGCTGGGGAGCCAAACTCCCCACCCCCCACACATACCCCAGGACAGGCAGACTTCCAAGGCTTGACTGCACTTGTTATCCCATAAGCAAATCATCAGATAACCAGAGTTTGCACCCCAGGTTGAGATTCTCTCAGCCCACGTGAAGGTGTTGCTGTAACTTGAACTAGGTTCTCTTGGGGTTTCTAGGACCAGCAAAAGCTTTTTATCAGGCTGACTGGGCTTTTTCCCATAACAGGATTTCTGCAGTATGACTCAACTGTGTGAGTCCCTGTCTTCTTATAAGCAGACTCAGGGGGGACTGAAGGTTGAGGGCATCTAATCTGGTTGGAGGGGGCTCAGGATTGCCTCAAAAGGAATACTGATGCCTGATTAAGCTATGTATATATCTGCCTCTGCTTGTCTCTTTCCTATGTATCTCCTTCTCTATGTGTGTGTTTCTCTCCCTTCCCCTTCCTTTCCCTTCCTTTTCCTTCCCTTCTTCCTCCTCCTCCTCTTCCTCCTCCTTCTCCCTCCTTCCCTCCCTCCCCCTCTGCCTCTCTCAATGTCTCTGACTCTTTCTGTCTCCTGTCAGTCTCTTTGTCTACCCCCCTTCCAACCCTACACACACACACACACACACACACACACACACACACACACACACACAAACACCTCCCAGGTGTATCGTTCAAGACCACCATTCATAAATACTTGGTCATTCCAATAATAATAACTGACATTTACATAGTGCTTTAAAGTTTACAAAGTATATAACAAGAATAATTTTATTTTATTCTCCCTAAACCCCTAGGAAACAGTCATTGCAGGTACAAAGATGCCCATTTTATACATGAGGAAACCATTTCAGAGAAGGGCAGTGACTTGACCCTTAGTTCATTCAGTCCTACATTTACTCTCTTGTGCTGCCTTTCTAGAATGGGAGGAAATGCCCTCCAGCTGCTTTCTTTGTAGGGATTAGACAAAGACAATAGAGTATCCTGGATGTAAAAGGCAAAGATTTTCCTGATGCCCACAACTGATAAATGTGTGTGTGTGTGTCTGGATGGATATGTATCTGTAGGTATGTAGGCATGTATGCATAAATATACACAATCTATATTAGTGTTTTTATGCACACACATATAATTCAAAGCTATAAAAGAGTTTAATATTATAATGGTAAAGCTTAAAGTCTTTCAGGCTTCATAAGTAGATTTGAAAATTATCAGCATAAAGAAAATAATTGAAACCATGAGATCTGATGAGATCACCACGTGAAGTAATGTAGAGGGAGAAGAGAAGAAGGCCCAGAGCAGAGCCCTTGGGGATACCCACTTTTAGCATGTGCAACCTGCATGAAGGTCCAGCAACTGAGACTGAGAAGGAACCATAAAACAGAAAGGAGGAAAATTAGAATAAACTGATACCATGTAATTCTAGAGAGAAGAGAACATCAAGGAGGGAAAGGTGACCCATAGTATCAAAAGCTGCCCAGAGGATTAAGAAAAGGCCATTGAATTTGGCTTAAGAGCTCATTGATAACATTGGAGAGGGCAGTTTCAGTTGAATGATGCAGTTAGAAAGCAGATTATAGAGAGTTAAGAGAAAAAGGAAGAAAGGAAGTAAAAGTATCAAACATATAACTATATAATATATGATCATATACATATTATATATGTACAAGTGCTTATTTTGCCAATTACAATTATATAATATATACTCATATATATTATATATGTAACATAATTATATAACATTTGCTAGCTATAATTACATATCCTATATAAAGATACTTACATATGTATGTATTCTCTCTCTTAATATAATATAAGCTCTTTGAGGGAAGGCTTTGAGGGCAACCTTATTGGGGGTTTTGTGAGGAGTGGTAAACAGAGAGAAGGGAGAAGATCATGAGGAGCCCATCACGGTGATCCAAGAGGTAGGAGAACTAGAAGATTCCATATCACAGGAAGCTGCTTCAACGTCCTGTCCCACAAGGTGCCTTCCTTTTTCCAGCTCTCTTCCTATAATATCTCCCTGTCTCTGAACCATCACGTTACTAATTATTTTTACTATCATATTTTTTTATCTGTAGAGGCAGCACGAGGCTGTGGAAATTACATTAGACTTGAAATCAAATGAGACCTAGCTCGAAATCTTTCTTCCCAAACTTGCTGACTGTGATGATTCTGGAAAAGTCCTATCTCTTCTCTAAGTCTTGATTTCCTTATCTATAAAATTTTGCTCTATAGATCGTAAATGGTCATCATGGAGAAAGTTGTATAAACTATAAAGTTCTATGAAAATGGGAATTGGTGTAATTATTATACCATTCATAGCTCTTCGGGAATATGTGTTTCTTTGACAAGGTTTCTCTTCATTCATTCATTTCTTAGACCATATTTGGTTCAGTAGTTTCCAGTTGTATATGACTCTTCATAAGCCCATTCAGGATTTTCTTGGCAAAGACACTGGAGTGGTTTGCCATTTTCTTCTCCAGCTCATTTAACAGGTGAGGAAATTGAGGCAAACAGGTTTAAGTGACTTGCCAGGATCATGCAACTAGGAAGTGTCTGAGATTGGATTTGAACTCAGAAAGATGAGTCTTGTTGATGCCACTCTATCCACTATACCACCTAGCTGTCCCTAGAGTCAAAAGATCTGTGTTCAAATCCTACCTGTGTACTTTACTATAACTTCATGATTTGGAGTGAGTCGCTTATCCTATCTGAACTTTAGTTTCTTCCACTGGAAAATGAGAGAATTGGATCTGAATGCCGTCCAGTTCTAAATCCATGAAGAATGAATGAATGAATGATTAAATGAATGAATGAAAATGATTGCTTCCTCCATGCCAGGCATACAAATGCCAGAGAGAGATAGTCCGTGCCCTAAAAACATCTGCATTCTAAAAGAAGGAGACAACAAATATGAGGAATGGTGGCTATGGGAGGGTGTGTTAGTCTGTTAAATCCAACAGAACAACCAATTTATACAAGATTTCCAGAAGCAATTCTACTTCTGGTTTGATGACTATTCCCAGAATCAAAGGTGGAAAGCAAAGCATGAGGATAGAAGGAAAAGTATAGAACCACTGCAGGAAGATGACCATTGTGAAGCATGGGCCAGCTAAAGACAATGGCTTCTCACCAATAAAAATGGCAGCAATAGTGGGGCAGAAACCAGGGAAGCATGAAAAGAAGATGGCCAGAATGAATGAAGCATAGCTGAGGGTCTGGGGTCAGTTAGGCCTGAGATAGGGAAGAGGCATGTGACTTCAATACTACAAACAATGATTAAGTAATCATATTTCATTTAAAAAGCAATAATTAGGGGGGCGGAGCCAAGATGGTGGAGTAGAAACAGCTCATCCAAGCCACTCTGCCCCCACTTTCCCCCCAAACGATGTAAAAGGGGACTCTAAAGAACTTCTGGAGCCCCAGCACCCACAGAACGACACAGAAAAGCTAAACTCCTGCTGAGGACAGCCCAGCAGCCCTGCAGGAAGGACCAGCGCAGCGGTCTGGGAGTTGGCAGCGTGCAGCGCGCAGAGCGCAGGAGCCGAGCCGAGCCCAGGTCCGCATGAGCCAAGGTTTTAGCCCCAGGGCGGCAGGGCCAGCAGCCAGCTGGAGGAACCCCAGAACGCCAGGAGCTGTGGCGACTCCAGAATTATCAACATAGACTTGCCTGGGACAAAGTAAGAGGTTAGTGTCCTATGGACTTTGGGACCTGTTCTGGGGGGAATGCGTCGGCTCCCTCCCCTGGGGGCTAGAAGCTGCTGAGGACAAACGCCATTTTGTAGTTTTCAGAGGCAGCTCCCGCTCCCAGCCTGCAAATCTGTAGGGAGATCCAGTGATCAGTCTTGGGGGGTAATCGCTCTTGCTTTAACCTCCCTGGATCTGGATTGTGATCTAGGGTGGAAGTAGTGGGTGGGTTTACAGCTTGCCAGAAACGGAAGTTGCCCCCACACGTTCGGGACGAAAATTCCTCTATCTGGCCTTAAAGCCATAGTGTGGCAACAAGCCCAAAAGTCAAGTAATTAAGTGGCAACATGCCAAGGCAAAGGAAACAGAAAAATGCAACCCTAGACTCCTATTTTGGGGGCATAGAGCGGGAAAAGGACTGTGAGGTCAGAAGTCCTGCTCCAAAAGCCCCAGGGGAAAACATGAGTGGGTTGCAGGCCATAGAGGACCTTAAGAAGGACTTTAAAAAATCAAATAAGAGAAGTGGAGGAAAAATTGGAAAGAGAAATGAGAAGGATGCAGGAAAAGTATGAAATGAGGATCAACAGCCTGACTGAGGAAAACAACACCTTAAAAAATAGACTAACTCAAATGGCAAAGGAGGCCCAAAAGGGCAATGAGGAGAAGAATGCCTTAAAAAGTCGAAACTGCCAGATGGAAAAAGAATCTCAGAAGTTCACTGAGGAGATTCATTCCTTCAGAGTTAGACTGGAGCAAATGGAAGCTAATGACTTTATGAGAAATCAAGATGCTGTTAAGCAGATACAAACAAATAAAAGATTAGAAGGCAATGTGAAATATCTCATGGGAAAAACCACTGACCTGGAAAATAGATCCAAGAGAGACAATTTAAAAATTATTGGACTACCTGAAAGCCATGATCAAGGAAAGAACCTAGAAATCACCCTTCAAGAAATTCTCAAGGAAAACTGCCCTGATGTTTTAGATCCAGAGGGCAAAATAGAGGTTGAAAGAATCCACAGATCACCTCCTGGAAAAGATCCCAAAAAGAAAACTCCCAGGAATATTATAGCCAGGTTCCAGAATCCCCAGATCAAGGAGAAAATACTACAAGCAGCCAGGAAGAAACAATTTCAATATTGTGGAAACACAATCAGAATAGCCCAGGACCTGGCAGCTTCTACACTGAGGGATCGAAGGGCATGGAATATGATATTCCAGAGGGCAAAAGAACTGGGAATGAACCCAAGGGTCACCTACCCAGCAAAACTGAGTATTTTGTTTCAGGGGAAAATATGGTCATTCAGTGGAATAGAGGACTTTCAAGCATTCTTGAGGAAAAAACCAGAATTGAATAAAAAATTTGACACCCAGACACAAGAAGGAAGAGATGCCTGAGAAGGTAATCAGGGAAAAGAAATCAAAAGGAGCTTATCAAAGTTGAACTATTTACATTCCTATATGGAAAAGCAATATCTGTGACTGATGATATCTTTCTCACTATGAAAATAATGGAAGAAGGGTGTGTGGTCATATGAATACATATGTGAATGTGTGTGTATATGGTTATAGTTATATATGGATAGAGGGCATAGGTTGAATTTGTTGGGAAGGGAGAATACTCAAGGGATGAAATTATGAGGTGAGAGAGGAAAGTGGCAAGAGGAGATGGGGAGAGACGGGGTAGTGTAAACTATCCCATGCAGAAGAAGCAAGGGGAAGTGGTTGCAAAAGAGGGGGAGAATAAGGAAGGCTAAAAAGGCAAAACCACATTCAAACTGAATTTGGTTCAGGGAGAAAATGACATACATACTAAATGGGATATCTCAACCTGCAGCAGGATAGGGGAAGGGGGATGAGAGGAGGGATGATGGATGGGAGGGCATCCTTGGGGTGAGGGGAGGTTGGAAGTACCCACTATAGAAGAGGGACAGGATCATGTAGGGAATGGACCAGGTTGGGGGTGGGATGAGTGGGAGGGAATTATAAGCAGCCTTGTACAATATATCTACTATGATAATGTTTTGCATAGCTAGACATGTACAACATATACTGAATTACTTATCTCCCAAGAAGGAATGGGTGACAAGGGAGGAAGGAAATGGATCTGAAATTTGAGGTTGTAACATTAAATGTTTCAAATATATATAAATACTATTAGTAATACTCTTTTGCTTGTAATAGGGAGATAAGATGTGCAGGCATTGGGACACAAAGATTCACCTTCCTCTAATGGAAAAGTCGATGGGGGTATGGGAGAATGTATGGGAGAGAGCAGATTGGAGGAAGCGATATCTTGTGGGATTACTGTTCTGGGAGGTTGGGTAGGGGAATAATGGGGGGGAAATGATTGTAACTCAAAATCTGGCGGAAATGAATGATGTAAAACAGAAGTTAATAAAGCATTTGTTTAAAAAATAAATAAATAAAATAAAATAAAATAGATAATTGTTTGGGCCCTGATTGGCTCAGAGTGAATGTAAAAAATAAATAAATAAATAAATAAAAATAAAAAGCAATAATTATTAAGTAATAATTATAATGGGCTAGTGAGATGGCAGTGGATAGATAGAGTGCTGGGCCTGGAGTCAGAAGGACCTGAGTTCAAATATACTAGCTGTATGACCCTGGGTAAGTCATTTAACCCTGTTTGCCTCAGTTTCCTCATCTATAAAATGAGCTGGAGAAGAAAATGGCAAACCACTCCAGTATCTCTGCCAAGAAAATCCCAAATGGGGTCACACAAAGTCAGACACAACTGAAAACAACTGAATTGTAACAACAATTATGATGCTTATAATATCTTGGATTTACATATAGTGCTTTAAGGTTTATAAACATCTCATTTTATCCTCACAACAAGGTGCTATTGTTATCATCACTATTTTACAGATGAGGAAATTGAGGCGGGTAAGCCCAGGGTCATACAACTAATAAGCATCTAAGGCCTGATTCCATGTCTAGGGCTCTATCTACTAGACCACCAAGCTGCCTCACTATGAACAAAACCCTGTGTTGGGTGTTAGGGATGAAAAAAAATTAAAAATTAAACAATCCTTTGCCTTATAATATGTACAGAAATAAAGAAATATCAATACTATGCAAAGTATGTGTGACCTTGGCCAAGTTACCTAACTCCCCTAGCCTCAGTTTCCTTATCTGTAAAATGAAGAGGCTGGGCCAGATGGTTTCTGAGCTCTCTTCTCAGATCCAGAACCAGGATTTCTGGATCTTATGACCTTATATACAAAGTAATTCCAAGTAAGAGATGGCCCTAACAAACATCGTAATCAGGAACGACCTTATTTAAGAAATGATATCTTGAATGATCTCACCTTTATATCCTCTGTACCTAGCACAGATCTGGGTCCATAGTAGAAAAATACTAACAACATACAAAAATTGAAGATTTACAAAGCACTTTACATGTGTAAAGTTTTGAGTCTTACAGCAGTTCCATGAAGTGGATGCTTTTATTTTCTCCGTTTTATGGATCAAGAGGCTGAGGCCAAGAGAAGAGAAATTATTTCCCCAGGGTCATATAGCTAGCAAATGTTTATGGCTTGATCTGAACTCCCATCTTCCTGACACTGAGCCCAGCTCTCTATCTACTAAGATAGTCATCTCACTAAACATTTGACTTTCCCAGGCAAGAAGCAGGGTACTCAGATTTTCTAAGAGACAGATATCAAGGCCAACATGAGACCTATAAGAAATTCCGCAAAGAAGAGATGGACCCATTTTTTTTTTAACAGGACAGTCATATTATACTGAACCATCTAACAAATGGTCTCACTCAGCTTTCAAATTCTTGTTATAATTAATAACAGAAAAGCAAGAGCCTGGAGCTGCATGCAAATCATCCTTTATTCAGGCCTGGTGCCAGCTGCAAACCAGTCGGAATGAAGGATGTAGTTCATAAGCCTGTAATGAAATTAATTAATGGGAAGATGACATGAAGATAGATGCCAGCTTGCTCAGCTGTCATAACCCATGCCAGTTCTTTTAATTTGTATATATCTTGCAGTCTCCATAGGAAGATAGGCAAAACCACTTACCAATGCCCTCTTAGATTAGGGACAAGGATAATGTGTGCTCAATGGACAGTTTCAGCGCCATCCAAGTGACCTGTATGTGGTCTACAGAGTGAGTTCTAATTTAGAAATTCTCAGAGAGATGGATTCCATTGAACCATAGAATCTCGACACTGGGAGGGACTTCAGAGGTCACCTAGTCCAGCCTCTACTTAGAGCATGAATCTTCTGGATGACAATGCTGACAAGTAGGCACCTGACCTTTCTCAAAAACCTCAAGTGATGGGGAAAGAATGAATGAATGAACATTTATTTAGTGTTTACTATATGCAAAGTGCTGTTCTCAACATTCTAACAGAAGGAAATACTATATACCGAAGGGAATGGCTACAGGGCAGATGGAAAGGTCTTCTGGTCCTTAGGATGTAACAGCAAAGCACATGGGCTTATCTCTTCTTAAAATGTACTTCTGCTAATAAAACTATCTCCATTTTGAATGTTAATCTACTTGATGGTGCTAAGGACTTCATTGGTGAGAACTTTATTTTCCAGGTCTTTGGTGGAGACATGGAGGCTGAGGGACTTGTAGGGTGTCTCATCATCTCAGGAAGCAACCCAGCCTACTTTGGGACAGATCAAATTGTTAGGAAGTCCTTTTTTAAACTTACATGGGTCTGTGATCTCATTGGCAAAGAATTTCCCTTCGGCAATGCAGATCACATCCCTACTCCATTACTTCTCAGTCTATCTAATTTTCATCCATATTCTCAGTGGATAGAGTCCTGGACATGATCAGGAAGATCTGAGTTCAAATATGACTTCAGATATTTAGCTGTGTGATTCTGGAAAATTCACTTAGTCCTGTTTTCCTCAGTTTCCTCATCTGTAAAATGAGCTGGAAAAGTAAATGGCAAACCACTCTGGTATCTTTGCCAAGAAAACCCCAAATGGGGCCACCAAGAGTCAGACATGACTGAAACAACTGAACAACAATAGACATGACATCAGGAGATGCGTCCAGATACCAAATACCAAGTCCAAATACCACCTCCAGGACTATGTCCATGAAAGGTAGCAAAAAGAGTAACTGAAATTAACTCAGTGCCTTAGATCCATCTTCTCATTGGACCCATACAACATCCCTGTGAGGTAGGGACCCCAGATCATTACCAGCCATATTTTACTGATGAGCAGCCTGAGAAGAGACTTGCCCAGGGTCACATGGCTAGTAAGTCTCTGAGGCTTGGATCAAGCCCACATCAGCACAATTCCAAGGCCACTTCCACAGGGGCAAGCCACCGCTTATCTGTCAGTCTCAGTTTCCTTATCCGTAAAATACGGACAGTAATGTTTCCACTATCTACCCCATAAGAGGGCAAGCTATCATCCTGGATAAAGAGAGAGATAAAATTAGGATTTGTTATGCTTGAGTTAAGTTCCACAAATCACACCTGGGCAAGTGGATAAATCACTTGTGCAGAGAATGAAGAATGAGGAGAGAAAATAGAGAGTGTGGATGCTGACAAATCACACAGTGACGAAGCCATCACTGGGCAGGATGGGAGAGGAATTTATCTGAGTCATCTATAGCATCCTATTTTAAAGTATCATTCTTGCTGGCTAGATGCTAAGTTCTATGTTTTCTGCTAAAGGCCTGTGAGGATGTCAGCACCCATTAAACTCAGTGCCATGGGCCAAAGCCTCAGTTGTCCTTCCCTAGTTATGGCTCCTTTAGAGGGCTGGCCTCAGAGTCAGGAAGACTTGAATTCAAGTCTTATCTTTGACACTATAGACTAAGGGACATTGGGCAAATTTCTTAACCCTTTGGTGCCCTAGGTAACTCTCTGAGATAGTTAAAGTTGTACCATGGGTAGAATATGTTTCCATGCCAGCAGATCCTGAACTAAATACATATATAAATGTGAAAAAGGGAAGGAAGGAAGGAAAGAAGGAAGGAAGGAAGGAAGGAAGGAAGGAAGGAAGGAAGGAAGGAAGGAAGGAAGGAAGGAAGGAAGGGAAGGGAAGGGAAGAGGGAGGGAGGAAACAATGAAGAATTGAGGCATTTTATGAATGAGGTGGCATGTCACAAATAGAAGAAGCACTGAGTAGGGAGGGACTCAAGGGCCTGGGCGTTACCTTGAGCTTTGTCCTTGACTCTATGTAAACATTAAGCAGGTGAGACCAATAGACTGAGGACTTTAAGGGATTTCAGGAATTATCCAGCCCAGCCACTTCATTTTCCAGAGAACAGAACTGGGACCAGAGAGGCTGTGACTTATACAAGGTTCCCACAGGTAACCATATCAGACGTAGGTTTCAAACCTAGATCCTCTGACTCCAGACCCCACACTCTCCTTTTCTCTTCCCCTACTCCACCACAGAAATGTGTTCTAACCCTCCAGTTCCCAGGTCCCTCTCCATTCTTAAATCAGCCATGGCACAGTTTAAAGTTTTCTGATAGCTGCAAATGCCAATGGTAACTCTCTGGTCAAAGGAGACACAGGTACACAGGAGAGTGAGTAAGCTTCTGGCCATTCCTCCAGGGTAGACCCTACTCTGTACTGCCTGGCTAAGAGCTCCCATTGTCTGTAAGGACATGCTCCCCAAAGCCAAGCACTCCAGCTACATTTTTCTCCTTGGGCAGCTCCACTGAGGGAGCACAAAGGCAAGGCCCTACTATTGATCATATGTTTCCTTTTTTGGGCTCAACTCAAGGGCAGCATCGAGATTTCAGGAAAGGACTGCTTTTATCCAATTTTCCAGCCCACCTGAGTTGACGGATGTAGAATTGTCTCCCCCGACATGAGTCAGTAATGAACGGTGTGGGGGATTGGGAGAAGATGCTCTTGTATCCATACCCCATATAAAGGGGAGTAAAAGAAAGACAAATTATTCTAATGTGGCTAATTTATACCAATCTTGTTATCAGATAGGCCTAATATTTCCCACTTTTAAAAAATGCTAAACTTATCAATCAAACAGTTTGGGGAATTATGATGACTAGCATTTATACAGCACTTTACATAACCAAATACTCTCCATTCTATAGCACAGAAAAGGGAAAAGGGCTCTGAACTGGGAGTAAAAAGACATTGACTATAATTTATTGGGTGATTTTAGGCAGGTCACTTAATCTCAGGGCCTCCATTTCCTTAGGAGAATAGGAGTGCCTTAGACTCGATGGTATTGAAGATTCCTCCCAGCCTTTGATCCTATGAGCCCGTGATCTTAGGATCTTCCCTAGAATCAAGAAATCTGAGTTTCCATCCCAGCTCCAACACTCACTCCCTGTGTTCCCTTGATCAAGTGAATTTCACTCTAAAATGCTTCTTCACCAGTAAAATTAAGACAATGCTCTCACCACTTACTTTGCAGAACCATTGTGAGTAAAGGGGTTTGCAAACTCAAAGGCGAGAGGGTAAGAATTTGGACTTCTCCTACCAGTGTCCTCAGCACAACAGCTGCTAGAGGAAATGTTAGGATTTGCTAGACATACTGAGAAAAGGCAGCTTCAAGCAAGCTTGAAGAAGTCCAACAGAAAAGAGCTCCAACATGCCTTGCTGCCGTTCAATCACTCAGTAGTATCTGACTCTTCATGACCCTATGGACCATAGCACATCAATATTGTCCATGGGGTTTTCTTTTTTTTTTTAATTAAACAAATGCTTTATTATCTTCTGGTTTACATCATTCATTTCTGCCAGATTTTGAGTTACAATTTTTTCCCCGTTTTTCCCCTACCCACCATCCCAGAATAGCAGTCCCACAAGATATCCCTTCCTCCAATCTGCTCTCTCCCATATCTTCTCCCATACCCCCTTCGACTTTTCCATTAGAGCAAGGTGAAACTCTGTGCCCCAATGCCTGCGCATCTTATCTCCCACTTACATGCAAAAGAGTATTGATAATAGTATTTATATATATTTGGAACATTTAATTTTAAGACCTCGAATTTCAGATCCATTCCCTTCCTCCCTTGCCACCCATTCCCTCTGGGAAGAGAAGTAATTCAGTATGTGTTGTACATGCATAGCTATGCAAAATATTACCATAGTAGATATATTGGACAAGGATGCTTATAATTCCCTCCCACTCATCCCACCCCCAACCTGGTCCATTCCCTACTTGAACCTGTCCCTCTTCTATAGTGGGTACTTCCAACCTCCCCTCCGCCCAAGAATGCCCTCCCTTCCATCATCCCTCCTCTCATCCCCCTTCCCCCTATTCTGCTGTAGGTTGAGATATCCCATTTAGTATGTATGTCATTCTCTCCCTGAACCAAATTCAATGAGAATGTGGTTTTGCCTTTTTGCCTTCCTATTCTTCCCCTCCCTTGCAACCACTTCCCCTTGCTTCTTCTACATGAGATAGTTTACCCTACCCTGTCTCTCCCCATCTCCTCTTGCCACTTTCCTCTCTCACCTCATAATTTCACCCCTTAAGTATCATTCCTTCCCAACAAATTCAACCTATGCCCTCTCTCCATGTATAACTGTAAACATATATACACACATTCACATATGTATTCATATGACCATACACCCTTCTTCCATAATTTTCATACTGAGAAAGGTTTCATCAGTCATCGTTATTGTTTTTCCATGTAGGAATGTAAATAGGTCAACTTTAATAAGTTCCTTTTGATTTCTTTTCCCTGATTACCTTCTCAGGTATCTCTTGCTTCTTGTGTCTGGATGTCAAATTTTCTGTTCAACTCTGGTTTCTTCCTTAAGAATGCTTGAAAGTCCCCTATTCCACTGAATGACCATATTTTCCCCTGAAACAAAATACTCAGTTTTGCTGGGTAGGTGACCCTTGGTTTCAGTCCCAGCTCTTTTGTCCTCTGGAATATCATGTTCCATGCCCTTTGATCCCTCAGTGTAGAAGCTGCCAGGTCCTGTGCTATTCTGATTGTGTTTCCACAATATTGAAATTGTTTCTTCCTGGCTGCTTGGAGTATTTTCTCCTTGATCTGGGGATTCTGGAACCTGGTTATAATATTCCTGGGAGTTTTCTTTTTAGGATATTTTTCAGGAGGTGATTGGTGGATTCTTTCAACCTCTATTTTGCCCTCTGGGTCTAAAACATCAGGGCAATTTTCCTTAAGAATTTCTTTAAGGGTTATTTCTAGATTCTTTCTTTGGTCATGGCTTTCAGGTAGTCCAATAATTTTTAAATTGTCTCTCCTGGATCTATTTTCCTGGTCAATGGTTTGTCCCATGAAATATTTCACATTGCCTTCTATTGTGTCATTTGTTTGGATCTGCTTAATAGCATCTTGATTTCTCATAAAGTCATTAGCTTCCATTTGCTCCAGTCTAACTCTGAAGGGATGAATCTCCTCAGTGAGCTTTTGAGATTCTTTTTCCATCTGGCAAATTCGACTTTTTAAGGCATTCTTCTCCTCATTGCCCTTTTGGGCCTCCTTTGCCATTTGAGTTAGTCTATTTTTTAAGGTGTTGTTTTCCTCAGTCAGGCTGTTGACCCTCATTTCATACTTTTCCAGCATCATTCTCATTTCTCTTCCCAATTTTTCCTCCACTTCTCTTATTTGATTTTTAAAGTCCTTCCTAAGGTCCTCTATGGCCTGTAACCCGCTCATATTTGGGAGCGGAGTAGAAACAGGGTGTTTGGGGCTTTTGGAGGAGTATTTCTGACCTCACAGTCCTCTTCCTGTTCTATGCTTCAATCCTCTTTGCCCCCAAAATAGGAGTCTAAGGTTGGATTTTTCTGTTTATTTTGTTTCCTTTGCCTTGACATGTTGCCACTTAATTGCTTGACTTTTGGGCTTGTTGCCACAGTAGGACTCTGCCACCTGACAGGAGAGCTTTTGTCCCAAACATTGGGGTCTTCACAGCTTTCTGGCAAGCTGGATACCCACCCCAGACCTCCCCCCCAGATCACAATCCAGATCCAGGGAGGTTAAAGCAAGAGTGATTAACCCCCAAGAATGATCGCTGGATCTCCCTAAAGTTTGCAGGCCAGGAGCTGGAGCTGCCTCTGAAAACTACAAACTGGCTTTTCTCCTCTGTGGCTTCTAGCCCCTAGGGGAGGAAGCTGACGCATTCCCCAAATACTGGTCCCAAAGTCCATAGGGCACTAACCTCTCACTTTGTTCTAGGCATATCTGAGTTGATAATTCTGGAATCGCCACAGCTCCTGGTGTTCTGGGGTTCCTCCAGCCAGCTGATGACCCAGCCGCCCTGGGGCTAAAACCTCGGCTCACACGGACCTGTGCTTGGCTCTCCACGCACTGTGAGCTACGCTGCTGGCTCTCAGAGCACTGCTCTGGTCCTTCCTGCAGGGCTGCTGGGCTGTCCTCAGCGGGAGGTTAGCTTCTCTGCGTCATTCTGTGGGTGCTGGGGCTCCAGAAGTTGTTCAGAGTGCCCTTTTACATAGTTTGGAGGTGATCTGGGGGGAGAGTGACTTGGACACCCTGTTTCTACTCCTCCATCTTGGCCCATGGGGTTTTCTTAACAAAGATACTGGAGTGGTTTGATATTTCCTTCTCCATGTTATTTTACAGATGAAGAAACTGTCTGTAGAACTCTGAGGGGAGATGCTTCTGTTGCTATCTGGCCCCAGCTGGCCAGGAGGAGTATAGTTTGAGGGAAGTCTCAAGTCCAAAGCTTATACTACACAGCTTAAAGAAAACTGGGGCCCAGAGAGCCTAAGTGGCTTGCTCACAGATTCAAACCTAAGAATCCTAATTTTAAACCCAGTGTCTAATATACTAAACAGTAGATTCAGTGATAAAAGATTTGAGGGTGAAAGTGAGAAATGGCTAATAGACCCTATTAAATATTTATTTGCTTCTCCAAAACACTTAATCAAAGGAGAGCAGAATGTATAGTTAATAGCTACTATTTCCTACTCCAGGCCCCGAAGATCAGAGAAGAACTGTAATCATGGAATAATATGAGCAGTTGATGTGGGAGCCCAGATAGTTTCTCTCAAGTGGTCATTTTCCCCTCCTCCATGGTATGTCTTCCCTTGGCATAGAGAGAAGACCACTCCACAGTTAAATTATCTGAGTTCCAGAGTCCTCTCTCCTTCCTTGGTAAACAAAGCACTTGATAGTTTTACCTAATGAAGCTGTCCCTGACCCCCACTGCTTTTCTCTGGAAGATCATAATTATCTCCAGTGACAGGTGATGAAGCCAAAAGGGGTGTGTGTGTGTGTGTGTGTGTGTGTGTGTGTGTGTGTGTGTGTGTGTCTGTGTCTGTGTCTATGTGTCTGTGTCTGTGTCTGTGTCTGTTCTGTGCTCTGTGTGTCTGTGTTTTTAAAGAGATAAGAAAAAACAAGAATTGAGGAAAGAAAAAAAATATATAGTGAAAAGAGTCCAAAGATCACTCTAATTAGTTAAAATGACAAGGGTGTGAGGAAGCCGAGAAAGGAATGGTCTAGCCCACACCCTGGAGCTTCCAGGATATTACCTTTTCAAATTAGGAAAGCAGTAAAGCCTCGGTTTCCTTAATAATTGCTTTGGATTCCATTTTCAAATTCATTTGTAGGGGTGGGCTAATGCATGTTGTACAACACTGTTCAAAGTCTCCATAATTACAGGCATATTTTGCCTTTCAGTATCTTTTTTTCATTTCCTTTAATTCCATTGTCAGACGGGGGATTTTTTTCTTTTCTTTTTTCCTACCTCTAATTGTGGGACCTTGTCAAGCATCATTCACAGGACAAATGGAACAAGTTCTCTTTTGTCTGACTTGATGAGTTTTGAGTTAGGTGTGCAAGGAAAGTGTCTTTATCCTGGGCTCTTTCTTTTCCCCTATTCAGAACTTGCATTTGGAGTCACTATTAGAAAAAGAAATGCTCTTCTTTTTTTTTTTTTCCTGTAGCGAGCTACATCAAATTTTCAAGGACTATCGGTCGATACAAATATTCTGCAGTGAAATGGTGCTTTTAGCCTCAGTCTCAAAACAATTGGTAAATAGTTTTTGTGTTCCTGGTAAAGTACACAAAACATGCAGGAAACATCGTTCTGGACAGAGGACTGGATCTGGGGTCAGGGGACCTGGATGTAAGCCCTGACTCTGCTGATGACTATTAGTCTGATCATGGACAAGGCACTTAATTTCCCTGGGCCTCAGTTTCCTCATCTTTAAAATGAGAGGATTGGACTGGATGATCTCTAAAGCATGTTTTAACGCTTAATGATAGACAGATGGATACATAGATATATGGATGGATGGGTGAATGAATGAATAGATAGAAAGACAGATAGACATACAAATATATAGCCAGACTGATTAACAGTCAGTCGTTAAACATTTATTAAGTGCCTACAATGAGCCAAGCACTGTGCCAAACACTAGGAATAAAAAAAAGAGGCAAAAGCCAGCCCCTGCCCTCAAGGAGCTTACAATCTAATGGAGGAGATAGCATGCAAACAACTATGTACAAACAAGTTATATACAGGATAAATTGGAAATAATTAAAAGAAGGAAGGTGCTAGGATTAAGAAGAGTTGGAAAAGGCTTCTTGCAGAAGACAGGATTTTATCTGGGATTTGAAAGAAGCAAAGGAAGCCAGAAAGTGGAGAAGAGGAGGGAGAGCATTCCAGGGAAGAGTCAGAAAAAATTCCTGGAAGCAAGGTGAAGTGTCTTGTTCGAGAAACAGTGTCAATGGCTCAAGGAGGATCAGGGTTCCTTAGTATATCTGTATTCAGATAGATAGATAGACAGATAGATAGATAGATAGATAGATAGATAGATAGATAGATAGATGGATGGATGGATGGATGGATGGATGGATGGATGGATGGATAGAAAGATAGATAGATAGATAGAAGCTCAGATAGATTGATAGAGATAGATAAAAAGACAGTAGATAGATGAATAGATATCTAGGAAGGACAGATAGATTGATAGAAGATATAGATATAGATAGATAGATAGATAGATAGATAGATAGATAGATAGATATGAGATAGATGCATAGATATAAATCTATCTCATATCTATGGCTTTCTTTCCCTGCCCTCAGGAAATTTAAATTCCAATGGGGAAGATCATGTACAAAGAACCGGGTACATAACAAACATACACAGTGTAAATGGAAGATTATCTAAGAGGGAAGGGGCTAGGTGGGTGGAAAGCAGGGGAGAAAAGTCCTCTACATCAGGAAAGTGATGTTGAGTGAAGGCAGAAGTCATATGGTCCATTTAATAAAGAAATGGACAGAGAAGCGACATGATGTGACCCAAGTCACACAGAGAGGAAGCAGCAGCAGCAGGATGTGAAATCACCTCCTCTACCTCCAAAGCCAGTGCTCTTTCTATGAGGCTACTCTTCCTTCCATGGACTTGGTGTTGGGAAGACTTGAGCTTGAACCTTGCCTTACATATTAGCTGTGGGACCCTGGACAATCAATTTAATCTCTGTTGTAAAGTGGAGACAATAATAGCACCCACTACACGGAGTTGTTGTGAGCCTTAAATTAGACCACACAGGTCAAAAGCAGGAACAAGAGTATCCCAAAAGTCTTAGTGCATAAAGAAAATTTTTAAATGCACTAAGACTTTGGGGACAGCTTGTATAAAGGTTACCTGTTATTATTGCCAGCTATTGTAATTATAGAGATTGATTCTATTTTCCCTCTCAGCTTTCACAAAACATTTAGTTTTGAACTTCTCAGATACTTAAAAATAATAGCTAGCATTTACATAGCACTTTAAGGTTTACCAAGCACTTGTATTATCATGTAATTGCGGGTATTATCCTTATCAAAGTTTGTTTATCTCCCTCCTAGACTCTAGGTTCTGTGATGGTAGGAATTATGTCTTCTCTCCTCCAACGTCCTCCACCTTCCACAATGCTCTGTATATAGTAGATGCTTCATAAATGTTTGTATAATAACACTAATAATAACCAACATGTTTGAATGCTTTTTTATTGTTTAGTCTTCTTTCAGTCATGTCTGGCTCTTTGTGACCCCATTTGGGGTTTTCTTGGCAAAGACACTACAGTGTTTTGTCATTTCCTTTTCTGGTTCATTTCACAGATGAAGAAACTGAGGCAACAGGGTTAAATGACTTGCCCAGGGTTACACAGCTAGAAAGCACCTAAGCCTGGATTTTGAACTCAGGAAGAAAAGTCTTCCTGACTGCAGGCCTGGCACTCTATCTGTTGCACCATCTAGCTGCCCCAACTGTACCACCTAGCTGCTTTAAAAGGCTTTATGATAGTATCTCATTTTATCCTCATAACAAGTCTGTGAGGTACATGCTATCATTATCCTCATTTCATAGATGAGTAAACTGAGGCAGATAGGTGAAGTGATTTGCCCAGGATCATACAGTAAGTTCTGATACAGGATTTGAACTCGGGTCTTTCTGATTCCATGCCCAGTGCTCTAAGTTCTCTCCTCCCAGAAACAAGATGACTTCTTTGTCAGATATATCACAGAAAAAAAAAATCCTTATTCAGACCTGAGTTGGACTAAATGTTCTCTGAGGCCTCTTATAATTCTGAGATTCTGTCTATAATAATAGATATTATGTAAGATGTATTATTTATATAATGCCTATAATATCATATATATTATATGTCTATAATATATAATGATACAAGGCTAACTTTGGATCCCCAGGATTCCACATATAGTAAGCACTTAATAGGACAGAGAACAATGTGAAGTTAAACCTGGTTTCTAATCCCAGCTCTTCCATTTACTACCTGTAGACTTGGACAAATAAGTTACTGTCTGAAGTTCAGTAAAAATGTAGTTTAGGGGTGGCTAGGTGGCGCAGTGAGTAGAGCGTCGGCCCTGAAGTCAGAAGGACCTGAGTTCGGATCCGGCCTCAGACAACTTAACGCACACACAAACAAACAAACAAACAAAAAAACCTAGCCGTGTGACCTTGGGCAAGTTACTTAACCCCAATTGCCCTCCAAAAAAAAAGAAAAAAATGTAGTTTAGACAAGGTTACCTCTATGTTCCTATGTCTAAATGCAATAAATAAAATACGTGTTAAATTGAATTGGTGAAGGCAGTGGCATCCCACATTAGAATATGGTTCTAATGCTCAGGCATCTCAGGCATGATACTATAGGGTGTATGCTGCTTGAGGCCAGACCTGCAGCTTATTCACCTTTGGGTCTCCCCAGGGACTAGTGTCTAGTATAGCACATTTCACAGAGCAGGAACAACAAAGTCTTGTTGTTGAATAAAGACCTCCCAAAAGGACTGTGGCGCTCACTATTGTTTGAAAAAACATGGACTGGGGTTATTGATCTACCATCAACAGGCCATTATTCTGAGCTGGAAGAGAGATGAGCTGCCCTGGGTCCATTCTCACTCTTGTGTCCCCTCTACCTTGAGACAAACAGCCTGCAGTCTGGAGACAGTTGGCTGGGATTGGAGATACTGACCTTAGAGCTAGGCTGAGCCATATAAGGTTCAGAACCACAACCCTGGACTCATTAGGGCCAAGTTCTAATGATCTAACCAGCTCTGGAAAAAAAGAAAAATTCCTGATGACTGTATTGGCTAGGAACCCATTTCAGGTCAACTGCTTAGAGTGTAGTCTATGCCCACCTCTCAACACCAAAATAGAAATAATAATAAATATTATCAGACAGATCTAGGAATTAGACCAAAGTGCCTAAATTCCAACCCCACTGAACAGTGTTCCAAACTCTTGGCCTTGAAATTTTGAATATAAATTTCCTTCTTCCAAGTTATTCACTGCTTGCCTAAACACTATCTCTCTCTGGACAGTAAGCACCCTGAAGTGAGCGATAGTGAATTGTTTTCTCCACTGGAGCAAGGGGCAGAATTTTAGCTCAGTTTAATCCCCCAATGAAATAATATTTGCAGTCAAAAGCACAAAACAAACATGCTTATTTGACTCCTTGCATAATACGAACTAAGAAAACACAGCCTATTTGGAGATTATCAGCAACATGTAACATTTCCCAATGCCAAAGTAAATTCAACACAGCAAATTGAAGAATGCCAGGTGTCAATTACACAGTCCAAAACCTCAGACTGAAAGGCAGCCTCCAGTGCAGTGTGATGTATCTGAGGATTGACAGATGAAAGCTATTTTTCTTTCTTTTTTTCCTTCTTTCCTTCCTTCTTTCTTTCCTTTCTTCCTTCCCTCCCTCTCTCGTGCCTTTCTTTTCTTCTTCTATCTTCTATCTCTCTTTCTCTTTTCCCCTTCATTCTTTCCTTCCCTATTTTCCTCCTTTCTTTTTCTTTCTTCCTTCCTTCCTTTCTTTTTTCCTTCCTTTCTTCCCCCTCTCTTTTCTCTCTTCCTTTTTTTCCTTTCCCTCTCTCTCCTGTTTTTTCTTCCTTCTTCTTTCATTCCTTTTTTCCTTCCTTTCTTTCTTCCTTTCTTTATTTTTCTTTTATCCCTTCCTTCTTTCCCTGTCTCCCTCCTTTCTTTTTCTTTCTTCTTTTATTCTTTCCTTCCTTCCTTTGTCTTTCTTTTCCAACTCTTTCTTTCTCTCTTTCCTCCCTTCTTCTTTCATTTCTTCCTTCCTTCTTTCCCTCCCACTTTCCTTCCTTTCCTCCTTCCTTTCTCTTTTTATTTTGGCTTAAACTTTATTTTAAGAACTGGGGCTCTCTTCCTAAACACTTCAGTCTCCTGTTCAGCTCAGACCCTGGCTGCTCAGGTTTCCCTTCCCATCTATTGTGGAACAGTAGTGTGGGGATGGGAGGTAAGATAACTGATGGTACAAGCAGAACCTACCCCAACCAATGACGTAGTAGTAGAGATGCTTGCTCTCCTCCGAGCCGAACACCTTGATCACCATGCTATAAAGATGCAAGCCTTCCACCAGCATCCAAGCAAAGGCACTCAGGAAGAAGAAGTGGAGCAGCACTGCTAAGACCTTGCAAGGAATCTACAACAAAAGCAGAGAAAGACAAGATTTGACACTTCTTTGGATTTTACACTAACCCAGAGGTTCTGAAACAGGGGAATATGAGGATAGAATTCAGGGTGTCCATGAACTTGGATAGGGAACAAATAATCACATCTTTATTTTCACTAACCTTTGGTGATCCTTTGCAATTCTATGTATTTTATTTTAAGCAGTTAAAGATATCACTCAGAGAAGGGGTCCCTAGGTTTCAGCAGACTGCCAAAAGGGTTCAAGACACAAAAAAATAATTAAGAACCCTTGATCAGGGGGCGGCTAGGTGGCACAGTGAGTAGAGCGTCGGCCCTGGAGTCAGAGGGACCTGAGTTCGGATCTGGCCTCAGACACTTAACGCACACACAAAAACCTAGCCGTGTGACCTTGGGCAAGTTACTTAACCCCAATTGCCCTCTAAAAAAAAGCAAAAAAAAAGAACCCTTGATCTAAACTAAGGTGCTGAGACAAAGTGGTTTAAAGAAGAGCAAAAAACGCCAGCTAAATGACGTGTTGGGAGAAGCAGCATGGGGCACTGGAAAGGGCTCTGCCTCTGGAGATTGAGAATCTAGGTCCAAATCATAAAATCTATATGACTCTGGGTAAGTTACAACCTCCCTAGACCTCAAATGTTTTATCTGCAAAATGAAAGAGTTAAACTAGATGTGTTCTAAAGAAAATTCTACCTCCATATCTATGACCTTTTATTAAAAAAGTTTTACTCCCAGTAGGCATGGCTTCTATTTATCAGGAAAGCTGGGTAGTAGGATTTGGAGTCAAGAAGATATGAGTTCAAATCTTGATTCACATTTACTCAGAGTGACCCAGAACAAATCATCTAACTTATCTCAGCCTCAATTTCCCTATGTGTAACATGAATGTAATAATGGCACCTACATTATGAGGTTGTTATGAGGATCAAATGATGATACATATAATGTGTTTTATAAATCACAAATCTTAGTTATAGAGATCAGGCAAGATGTGGGGGTGCTACTTATCATATAAGTGTGTGCTCCAACTGGGAGAAGTTATAGAATCATAGCTCCAGACCTGTGAAGGACAACAGAGGCCATCAAGTCCAATCCCTCTATTTTGCAGATGAGGAAACTGAGGCACTAAGAGGTTAACTGATTTGTCCATGGTCAAGGGACAGGATCAAGAAGAGATCTCAATGACCATCTGGTCTAATCCTCTCCTTTTAAATTATATAACATAGATCAGAAACCTTGTATCCCTTAAAGGGCTATACAAAAGGCTAGCTACAATTAGGTCTCAATTTGTACCAATAATGAAAGCCCTGAATGGTTGTACATCTTCAAATATTTGAAATTAGAATTATGTAAAATATGGTCATTGATTCCAGCCCAATGGAAATATGAAGTGCAAATTCAAATAATTGGACCACTTCAAGGGATTCACTACTGAGACCTGGTTGTATTATTACAAGTTTATTAAGAAACTGAGGCTCAGGGAGAGAGTCAAAATCTTTTTCTTTTATGCCATACCAGTAGTAAGAATCAGAGGAAGGATTTGAGTCAAGGTCCTTTGATAATTAAGCTATTTTGCCCCACTGCCCCCATAAGTGGCCAAGGTGGTACTTAAACCCAAGTCCCCCGATGCCAAATATAGCACATTTACCCACTGTACTGAACTGTTACAAGACCTAGCATTCCTTTTCCATCTCTCTAACCATTTAGTGTTGGGCTCCCTCCTGCTCTGACTCAAGACCAGTCTCCACCTGCACCCTCAGACTCATTTGAAGTGCTTTCAGAACGAATCATCCCCTAAAACCTTTTCCCAACAATTGTGCACCAAAAACACACCCTACAGCCATGTCTAAAGCTACCAGATGGAGTAGAACTGAGCTCATGCTGAAGAAAAGCAATTGGAACAATTGGCTCCAATAAGCCACTGCAGCATTCTGTCTACTCAATGATATGCCTATGTCTTTGCATTCTTAGGGCACTACCAGAATGTACCCTTAGGCTACAAGAGCTTTGTACTCCAAGGCAACATAAGCCTTGAATTTTTCATCCAGTTCAGTTCAACTTTCCTTGGCAAACACTTTTTAAGTGACTTTAATGTGAATAGTACTGTGTTGGGTATTGGGCATACAAGGATAGGCATAACAGAAAGAAAGAGAAAGGAATGAAGGAAGGAAGGAAGGAAGGAAGGAAGGAAGGAAGGAAGGAAGGAAGGAAGAGAGAGAGAGAAGAAAGAAAGAAAGAAAGAAAGAAAGAAAGAAAGAAAGAAAGAAAGAAAGAAAGAGAGGAAGGAGGGAGGGAAGGAAGAAAGGAAGGATGGAGGGAGGGAAGGAAGAAAGGAGGGAGGGAGGGAGGAAGAGAGAAAGAAAGAAAGAAGGAGGGAAGGCAGGAGGGAAGGAAGAAAGGAAGGAAGGAAGGAGGAAGGAGGGAAGGGAGGAAGGAAAGAAGGAAGGAAGAAAGGAGGGAGGTAAGGAGGGAAGGAAGGAAGGAAGGAAGGAAGGAAGGAAGGAAGGAAGGAAGAGAAGAAAGAAAGAAAGAAAGAAAGAAAGAAAGAAAGAAAGAAAGAAAGAAAGAAAGAGAGGAAGGAGGGAGGGAAGGAAGAAAGGAAGGATGGAGGGAGGGAAGGAAGAAAGGAGGGAGGGAGGGAGGAAGAGAGAAAGAAAGAAAGAAGGAGGGAAGGCAGGAGGGAAGGAAGAAAGGAAGGAAGGAAGGAGGAAGGAGGGAAGGGAGGAAGGAAAGAAGGAAGGAAGAAAGGAGGGAGGTAAGGAGGGAAGGAAGGAAGGAAGGAAGGAAGGAAGGAAGGAAGGAAGGAAGGAAGGAAGGAAGGAAGGAAGCTACCATGATCTTAAATTACAGTGAGAATAATGATCAGCACAAGGGAAGTGGTCCTCCTGATGCTACTCCTGACTTGTTTACTCCTAAACCACATCTTGAATGCTGCGTTCAGTCTGGGAGAATTTATTTTAAGAAAGTCAAGGACAATCTGGAGCAGGTCCTATTAAGGTGATCAGGGTAGTGAGAAGAAAGTTCTGCCAAGTAAGCAACAGCTAAATGAGTTAGCATTGATTGTCCTACAGGCAACTAAAAGGCACAATGGATGAGCCTGGAGTTGGGAAGACTTATCTTCATGAGTTCAAATCCAGCATCAGACACTTACTGTGTGACCCTGAGCAAGTCACTTAACTCTCTTTGCATCTGTAAAATGAGCTAGAGAAGAAAATGGCAAGCCACTTCAAGTATCTCTGCCAAGAAAACCCCACAAGGGAGTCATAAGGAGTCGGACAAGACTGAAAACAACTGACCAAACACATATCCACACATATATGCCTACAGAAGAGAAGACACAAGGAGATATGGAATCAGCCTTCAAGGATGTGAAGGCAGTCATCTGGAAGATGGTGTGGACTTGTTTTGCCTGATCCCAGAGGACAGAATGAGAAACAACGGGTGGAAACTGAGATGGATAAGGGATAAATTGAAGCTTGGAGTAAGGATAGATTTGCTAAAAATCAGAGCTATCAAACACAGAATGGGCTGTCTGGAGGTAGTGAATTTTCCTTAATTGTAAAGTCTCAAAGCAAAGGTCAGATGACTATTAGTGCTTACAAAAAGAGGTTTTTATTCAGATATGCATTGGACTAGGTGGTCTCTGAGGACCCCTTTACATCTGGTGTTCTAGTTTGTGAATTTTTCCATTTAGATGGAAGTCCCATTGATAGGGTCCATGCCAAGCCATATCAGCTTCAGCTTTCCAGGACTTTAGCTCCTTATCCAACAGATTCAGAGAACTCTTGACCAAGCGCTTTTCAAGTCTCTAAATGCTGTATATTTTATATACTAGATGTGCATTATTCATAGTATTTTAATTTCTATTACTGTGTTTCTAAACTTTCCTGATCTCCAAACCCTCCTTGGAAGGCTTGGAAAGCTAGAAAGTTCCTTGACCTAGTAACATTTTCTCTTCTAACACTCTTGCCATAACTTAGCTATTCTACTCAATGCTCATTACACCTTTCTCTTCTTGCCCCTAACCTAACACACTCTAAGCCATAACAGTACCTCATCTAGGATCTATTTACAAGGCAAAGGAATAATAAACTGAAATGTAAAGATTAAGATGGTGGCTAGTCAAAGATGTGTATTCAGTAAGGATATATTAAGCATCATCTAAGCCAGACACAGTGTTAAATGCTATGAATACAAAAGGGGGGGAAATGAAATAGAGCCTGCCCTCAAAAAGCTTACATTTTTTGGTGAGGACAGGATATGACAGACAACAGATACATAATAACCTACCAAAAGGTACTTATTAAGTACTTACTATTAGGCACTGAGGGTGCAGGAACAACATCCACAACAAAAAAATGAACACGGCTTGCCCTCAAAGAGTTTCTATTTTACTAAAGGAGATAATACATGCATAACTAAGTATATATAAAATTCAAATATAAATCCAAGATAATCTGGGGAGGGGGACACGAGGAGCTGTGGAGAGGGATCATGTAAAAGGTGACTCTAGAGCTAAACATGGAAGGAGGCTAAAGATTCTAAGAAGCTATGGTGAAGAAGGAAGGAGTTCTGGACATGGGGCACAGACTGTGGAAGGGCATGACAATGAGAAGTCTTGTATGAGTAGCAGGAAGGTCATTATGGTATGACTGTGGAGTGAGCCATTTCCAGGCAGGGACTCTGCTTAGCACAGACAGAATGAGAACATACTTGGTTGGGCCTGTAGTCTTCTCTGCATACAGTTGGATATATTTGCTGGCATTTCTGTGGTGATCTCTTTTCGTCACTTATAACAGTGAAACTATCACATCTGGACTCCAACACCTTAAGAACCAATTATTACATGAAAGAATGGAAAGGGAATGCAAGGAAATTAAGTCAGAAAAAAGGAGCTAGACTCAACAAACTACATACAAAGCAAATCCAGTCTGGAGGTGACACTGGCTTAAAGGCACTCATAGATGGTACCTAGGCTTGCTTAACTGATTGTCAGCTAAATTTCCTGTGGTCCAGCTTGGCCCATGATTCTTTCACTCTCAAGTCCAACCCTCTCCACAAGTGTTGAGCTGCCGGTAGAGGGAGAGAGATTGAAGATAAGTGGAAGAAGGGATGGTAGAAGGGACAACCTGCTAGAGAAGATGGAATGGAATGGGAGGGGATGGGATCACTTGTACGTGTAGTGAGCTTGTTTTGGCAAATAGACGGGCAATCTGTTCATGTGAGACAGGCAAGAGATAGTGTCAGAAAGGATTTAAGTGATGTGAAATGAGAAGAGAAAAAAGGACCTCAAAGACAGATGATGGTGGGCATGACTCAAGGCTGAGGCTTAAAAGGGCAAGACCTTCAACAGGAAAAGGAGGCAAGAGGTTTGAGAGAAGAGGATGATGTAGAGTTGAGCTGGCTTGCCAAGGGGCCAAGATGGGGCAGGGAAGAGAGTGTAGCCACTGCAAGGGAGAGGATCTGAGAGGGATCTGAGAGGTTGGAAAATTGGGAGTCAATGTGAGGACAAAGAACACAGTTAGGAATTAGAGGCAGAGAGAGCGGTAGAAAAACAAGAGATTGGGCTCAGATAAGAGAGTTTCAGAGTTTATGACCATGGATCAAAGATATGACCTTCTCTATATGAAGCATGTCAAGTTGGGGGAGGGAGGTGTGGAGGAGCTCTAGAGAGAGCCCATTGGTCCATTGTATAATCCCAGTCTCAGGCTCAGTTAATCAGGTATCCTTCTGCCTACTGGAAGGCTTTCCGTTTTTCACCCCCATTCCTACCGAGTTACTTTGCTTGCAAACTATATCCTCTACATTTGCTTCAAAGAGAAGTTATTAAATGCAGCTCAAGTTTTTTTCCCTAAGAACCAGAAAATAGCAATTCAGTCTAACACACCATTCACTCCCAACGTTCACAAAAGATGACCCCTTTAATTATATACCCAACACCAGGAACTCACAGTTCCAAAATAAATCTTTTCATTATTTAGTCATGGATGAGTTCCCAGTAAGACAGTCAGGGTTACAGGCAAGAAAAAGAAATTACAGAACAGTCTTCCATCACTAGCATTCTCCCTAGAGAGCTCTGCCTCTATTCTAACTCTTTCCCAGCCTTTATTCCCATACTAGAATTGTAAGTTCTGTGAGGGCAGAGACTGTGTTTTATTGTCTCCGTATCTCCAGCACTTAGCAAAATGCCCAATGACTATTGCTGCTTAGTTGTTTTCAATCATATCTGACGCTTCATGACCCGATTTGGGATTTTCTTGGCAGAGATACTGGAGTAATTTACCATTTTCTTCTCCAGTTCATTATGCAGATGAAGAACTGAGGCAAAGAGAGTTCAGTGACTTACCCGGGGTCACACAGCTAGTAAATGTTTAAGGTTGTATTTGAACTAAGGTCTCCCTGACTCCAGGCCTGGTATTTTATTCACTGTGCTACCCAGCTGCCCTGCCTAGGACAAATTCAGCACTTAAGAAATGCTTACAAAATGGAATTCAGTTGGCTTTTTCCTCCCAGGAATCTCAATACTTCACTATCACCTTCCATCCTTAGGTCTGGTTACATTATGAAGGCTACAAATACATCCCCCCCTTCATTCCCTCCATCCCTGCCCAGCTCCTTCATTGGCACAGCTATCCTTCCTCTGTTAATTGCTTTCTGAGATAGTCTCATTGAGAGAGAGAAGAGGCTCATCTCAGACTCATAATCCTGTTAGAGATGAAAAGATGGTTGGTGCTCATGTGGCCCGAACGCCCTCTTCATTTATTCTTCTTTAGGATAAGTTTCTATTAGACACCACCACCACCCCCCTTCTTGGACAGGATCCCAGATGCCATCTCAGTATTTTATCTTTTTCCAGCACACTGGCTCTGGCTGGATGACTTTGTAAGAGACAGCCTCTCCCAAGATGTCTTGGCATTTCCAGAAACCTCTTGAATTTCATTCCCACTCCCAGGCTTATTCAATGTGCAAAAAGAGGATTTCTTGTGTGTGCACACACACACATGCATGTGCATGTGTGCATGCATGTGTACATGCATGCGTGCATGTGTGAAACATGTGTGAGTGCATTGTGTGTGCGTGCATGTGTGTGTGTGTGTGAGGGGATGGAGTGTGGAACAATTTTTTTCCTCAGCCACTAAGAGCTTCTCCTCTGAGAAGCTACCCTCCATATATCTTGTATGGGCCTAGTTATTTACACATTATTTTCCCCCATTTGAATGAAGATCCTTGAAATCAGTGACTGTGTTTTTGCTTTTCTTTGCTCTCTCAGCTCTTAGGACAATGGGCTTGTACATAGTAAGCCCTTAATAAATATTTGTTGGCTGACTGGTCCCTAGATCTTAATCTCAAGGACACCAGGAAAAGTCACAGATTCCAACCCCAGGGCCTTCTCAGTGGTCTCAACTACAGTGTTTTGGGGCAGATGCAAGGGGGAATGGGTTGGTAAGTGCTAAGACTCATTAAAAGTGCCAAACTAACTCAGAACAAACCTCTAATTCAGGTCCTCATCATCTCTCACTTCAACTACCAAAACAACCTCCTAATTACTCTTCCTACCTCAAGTCTCCCCCTACTCCTAATCCATTATCCACATGGCTGCCAAAGCAACATTCCTAAGTATTCCAGTCCTCTGCTCAAGAAGCTTCATTGGATCCCTATGACCTGGGAAAAAAGCACAAACTCTTCAGATGGGCACTGAAAGTACTTTCCAGCCTGACTTTGCTCTACCTTTCCAGGTTTACTGTATATGATTGCCCTTTATGCACTCTCCATTCCAACCAAACTGGCCCATTGACTGGTCTTCATTCATGGTACCCCTTCTCTTGCTTGGCATCTCTGCCCAGGTGGTTTCCTATGCCTGAGATGCTCTCTTTCCTCATCTCCACCTCTGGAAAGCCCCCAAGCTATTTATTCTCCTTCACCCAACTTAACCTGGCACCTTCTTTGTGTGTGCTCATGTATCCTTCTATGGGCACATCGTTTCCTCCATTAGAATTCAATTTCTATGAGAGTAGGCAATGTTTCCCTTGCATTCCTGACACCCAGCACAGTGACTGGCTCACTGCATGCTTAATACATGCTTGATGGAATAACTAACTAAAGTCACTTCTGGACCAATGGTTCCATGATTCTCTGACACTATCAAGTAGAATGTAAGCTTAGGCAGGGCCTCAGTTATTGTCACTTTTCCTACTCTCTTTATGGCTGAGTACAGCATCTGGTACATTGTATGTGCTTAATAAATACTCATGCACTAACTGTGTCTATCTTTCTAGTACCTAATGCAGTACTTGATACACTGTAAGTGCATAAAATATAAATGCTTGTTAGACTGGACTCAAATGGATTAGTCTGGACTAGATTGCATTAGACTGGACTGGGTTGGATTGGATTGGACTAGGCTAGATCAGACTGGGTTAGACTGAGCTTTAATGTAATGGATTGAATAGATTGAAATGATTGGATTGGACTGGACTGGATTGGACTGGTCTGGATCGGTTTGGTTTGGATTGGATTGGACTGGATTATACTAGACTAGGTTGGATTGAATTTTAATGAATCAGATAGACTGAAATGGACTGGATTGGACTAATGGACAGGACTGGATTGAAACTCTCCAGAGAAAGTCCCCCTCCTGAATGTGTGAAGTCAGCATAAATTTCTAGCTATCTGGCATACAAAGGGGAGCTTTTAACAATGGGAGCAATTTATCAGGGGATGTGCTTTCCTTTGGTTACAGAATAGTGAGCTGGGCCTCCCCTCACTGTCCTCACAGTTGCTTCTCTTCAGCAGGGGGTGGGAGGTGGCTGGCATGATCCAATCTCTGCCAGACACCAACACATTCCCTTGTTTGCCCTGTGTTGCTGATGTGAACTCAAAATACTAGCTGACATTTATATGGAATTTCCAGGGTCATGTGTTTCTCCCTGATACAAAGGCCCATCTTTTTAACACCCATGTCCTTCATGTGAAATGGGTGCTAAATAATCATCTCTGGATAACTGAAGGCACTGTTTGCCCAGAGGACAATGGAGAGGCACATTGTGGATGTGAGCAGGCTGTAGTGCATTGTCAATTAAGGATCATGCAGGAGAAGAAGTGTGAAAGATGTCGTCTAGGAATTGCCTGATCTAGGAATTACTGAACTGATCATGTCAAGTGACAAGAGTGAGGGATAGATTGTAGACAGCCAGCAGCCTCCACAGGTATCCTTGAGATGGCAAGGGAAGTAAAGGAAGGTCCTTAGATTGTTGAATGGAGGCCCCTGGTTTCTTGCTGCTGTTTGTTCTTCATTCTTGAAGAGGAACATGACCCCATGGATGTGATGCCATGACATGTAAGTGAATTGGATTTAAGTGAGGCAGGGCCATGCAAAGTCACTAGCCTCACTGTTTCCTCCAGAGCTGCCTGGGTCCAGTGGCCAGATATAGATCAGGATGACTGGAGATGGCCCCATAGCAACTTATAGGAGACCATGAACAAGTGCATAGAAGGATGACGAGGCATGGGTGATGTGATCTGCCATGTTAGAGGGAACATCTAGATTGATGAGACCATAGGGATATTGAAATTTTGGAGAATTAACGATTATAAAGATATTTACAGCTCTCAACTCATTGGTATGGATGTCCTACACCTAGCTTTAATGTAGACAGCTAAGTGGTACAGTGGATAGAGCACTAGGCCTGGAATCAGGAAGCCTTGAGTTCAAATCTGACCTCAGACACTTAATAGAAGAGTGACCCTGGTCAAGTCACTTACTGTCATCTTTCTGCCTCAGTTTCCTCGACTATAAAAAGGGGATAATAATAACACATACTTTGCAGGATTGCTGTGAGGATAAAATTAGTTAATATTTGTGAAGCCTGGTACATATTAGGACCTTGATGAATATGTGTTCCCTTCCCTTTACTCTATGTACTGTATGCAGTTTATGGTTAGGGGGGAGGCCCATGTGACTGAAATTGCAGAACTTTGGGAGCCTCCAAGTACTAAGGGTTACAGATCACTTTATATCCATCATCTCATTTGATTCACACTCTCCTTCCATGTAGGGATATTTCAAAGGGATGTGGATCAAGGCACAGCCTTCTCCCTGAGCTACAGAACTTGTCAGAATCATCACGTGCACTTTGGGTCCACCAGAGTAAGGCTATTTACAGCCTCAGGAATGAATGGATTTCATTACTCTTGTTATGGAAGCAGTAGCTTCTCCCCTGAGAAAAGGCAAGCCAGGGCATGGCTCTTACATCCAGCAGGCCTCCTCTGCCCTGGTGCTATTCAGGAACAAGGATGGGGAAAGTGAGGTAATGTGGCCTGGTAGGAGGAGCCCTGGGTGTGAAGTCAGGAGAGAAAATGGACCACACATATATCACCAAGACCGGCAGCTTGTGAGGCAAACTTTGTGACTATAACTGAGTCCCTTTATCTCACTAAATCTCAGTTTCCTTACCCAAAAAATTAGAATGAAAATACTTCAGCATTTACTTCCCTTCTCTGTAAAATAAGGAGGCTGAACTAACCGACCTCTGAGGTCTATAATCCTTATCTGATCCTCCAAACCTCCTTGGGTCTCAGTTTCCTCATCTGTTAAATGAAGGGGATGATCTGACTGATTTCTGAGGCATTTTGTTGTTCAGTCATTTTCGATGGTGTCTGACTCTTCATGACCCCATTTGGGGTTTTCTTGGCAAAGATACTAGAGTGGTTTTGCATTTCTTCTCCAGCTTATTTTATAGATGAGGAGAATGGGGCAAACAGGGTTAAGTGACTTGCCCAGGGTCCCACAGTTAATAAGTTTCTGAGGCTGGATTTGAACTCAGATCTTTCTGACTCCAGGCCTACTGCTCTATGCACTATGGCACCACACAGCTGCCCTTCTGAGGTCTCATGGTTTAGAATCTACCATACCACATAGACTCTCAGGGCCCAGTCATATTTAGCGGTTTGGCTAAATGACTTTTGAGGTACATTTCATCTTTATATAATCCTATAACCTCAATTGGTCTCACTTTCCTTCTCTGTAAAATGAGGCGGCTGGACTATATGACCTCTGAAATGCCTTCTCTCCTGAGAGGGATCCCTTTGATCCCATGACCTTTTTGGGCCCCCGTTTTTTCATCTGTAAGATGAGAGGGTATGTATCTATGGCGTCTGAGATGCCTTTGAGTTCTAAAGCTGTATTTCTATGGCCTATATAGGATCTGCCTCACAGAGCTGTTGTGAGAATCAAATTGGATGATGTCTGCCAAGTGCTATATCAATGTCAACTATTATTAGTAGGATGATAGGGCAGAGTTTGCTTCAGTGGCACAGAGAGCAAGCAGCAGCTTCTGGAGACTGGAACAGGAAGACCAGCCCAACTCAACCCAATTCAATCCAACAGGAATTTATTGGATTGGCCTTCTTGCCTGGGAGACCCTGGATGGATGAGAAGACTAACAGTCTGGCAAAAACTAGGCATGCCAGTCCCATTTGTTGGGTGATGTTGAGTGGCCCATGACCAGATGACTTGGCAACCTCAAGAGACCATGACATTTCTCAATGGGACCTAAAACTCCCCAATCATTCATAGTTGACAGGATTTTGGATTTAGACCCAGAAGGGACCTTAAGGGCTTTTGTATAGATGAAGGAACTGATGACCAGAGAAGTGAAATTACTTCCCCAAGGTCTCCCGGCTAGTAAGTGGCAGAGCCTGGATTTGAACCCAGGGTCTCAGCCTCTAAATCCAGTATTCTTTCCATTGAACTACAATGCTTCAACCTGGTCATTTATCTGCCCTGTTCTGACCCCAACACACACACACACACACACACACACACACACACACACACACACACACACGAGTTTCCTCAACCGTGAAATGGGAATAACCTCCAAGGGTTGTTGTGAAATCAAAAAAGAAATATCTGTAAAGCACTTAGCATAGTGCTGGCACACAGTAGATATTTAATAAATGCTTGTTTCTTTCCTTCTTTTATTTCTTCCTTCCTTTTTAGGAACAGTAATCAAATCAATAATAGCACTTATTCTGGACAGGGCATGGCTGTTGACTGCCCTATGACTCCAGTCACCAGCCCTGTGATGTCTCAGACCCAAAGATTTTTCCCTAGTCACCATTCCTCCAAATATGGTGCCTTCCCTATGAGAATGCCCATTCCTTGAAGGTAGAAACTGCTGTCTCGCTTTTATATTTGTATACTTAGCATTCAACTCATTGCCTGTCATGGAGTAAATGTTTAATACATATATTTTCATAATAATAATAGCTAAGATTTATATAGCACCTACCATAGTATCTCATTACATACTCATCACAACCCTAGAACACAGGGGCTGTTATTATCCCCATTTTACAGATGTGGAAACAGAGACAAAGAGAGGTGAAGTGATTTAGCCAGAGTCGCACAGCTAGTGAGCATCTGAGGCTGGATTTGAACTCAGGTCTTCCTGAATCTAGGTCCAGCTCTTTCCACTGGGTCACCCAGCTGCTTCATTCACTCATACTGATAAGATGGTAAATGTCTTGGGGATGGTAACACAGAAATATGGACACAATTAGGAAGGGACCTTAAAGATTATTCAGTCAACTTCTTCATTTTATAGATGAGGCATCTGAAGGCCAGAGAAGTTGGATGTCTGAGGAAGACTTTCCACCTCAGGTCCTCTAATTCCAAATCCACCATACATTTCACTATACTATGCTGGCTCTCTCACCTATAAATTGACTTAGCTGTCTTGGAATTCCCAACTCTCTTTTTCTCTGAGAGATAAAACTATGAACAAAATTTTCAGGTTAGAATATCTAAGAGACAGTGTCTTGTACACAGTAGGCACTTAATAAATGCTTACTGGGTTGAATTATAACAACAGAGAAGAAGTGAAGGGGGAATTTTCTTGAATTGCTTTACACCTTTCCACTTCCACTATTACCATTCCACGCTAAAAAAAAAAAATGATTGTGGTAGGTCAAGTATACCTACTGCAATCTTCCTTTCAATATTAAGTTGTTTAGCAAATCCATTTTTATCATCAATGGTATAAAAGCTTCCCCTCTACTCACACATTCTAAAAGAGCATAGAGCAAGAAGCATGTGAATCAATGAGATCTTCCCCTAAAAAGTAATGCAGATTATAAGTATCTTAAGGGTAGTTACTCTGTCTTCAAATTGGGCAAACCTGGTGTAAACCCAGGCACTGACATTTACTCAGATAAGCAGGCTAGGCAGCCCAGACATGCTAAAGTGAATGGGAAAACAGGAAAACCACAGCAGGCTTAGTCCTTGGCTCTCAGTCTAATGCAGTAAGACATATATCCTTCCCCCAACAGACTTCCTACCTAGCACACTTGTTTTCTCAGCATCATCCCAATGACAAAACCCGAGGCAAGGTCTAAGCTTTGCTGACAGCATCTTCCCCTCCCAAGGACACACAGTAAGGAAAAAATCTGACAGTGAAAGCCTGGTAATGAGAATCCCAGTCCCTGATGTGCACCAAGACCCCAGCTCAATTTTGGAGAAGCAAATGGGCCATGTGTCACTAATCAGTGCAAGTCATAAGGCTGAACCAAGCCTTTCTCTGTGGACCTCTGGAGTCCATCATAACTGCTGCCAATGGACCAGACCAGCTCTTTGAGGTGGGAAGATCAGAAAAAGGGAATTAAATAAACATTGGAAATTGGAATTGTCTTCAAACTACAGACACAACCTGGTGAGATTTAAAAGTGATTCACTACAGTTGACAGGATAGGTGAATATTTATTAGTCTACAAGCAACAGGCTGTTATTAAGCCCTTTTGGGCAAGGTTCTGGGAACATAAAGACAGAGGGGCTATTCTCTAAATAGCAATCAATAATAATAACAATTAGTTATCGTTGAGTCATTTCAATCATGTCCAGCTTTTCATGATCCCATTCACAATTCTAGAGTGTTTTGCCATTTCCTTCTCCAGCTTATTTGACAGATGAGAAAACTAAGGCAAACAGGTAAGGTGAATTGCCTAGAGTCACACAGCTAGTAAATAAGTGTCTGAAGTTAGATTTGAACTCGTGAAGAAGAATCTTCCTGATTCCAAGTCCAGTGGTCTATCCACTGGGTCACCTAGCTGCCCTAATAACAGTAATAGCTAAAATTTATATAGTGCTTTAAGGTTTGTAAATGCTTGACATATATTATTTCATTTGAGCCTGACTACAACATTGTGAGGTGGGTACTACTGTTATCTCCTTTTCAAGGCAACTTAGGTCAATAAACATTTCTTTAGCACCTATTATGTACCAATTACTATGTGCTAAGCAGTAGGGATCCAAAGAAAGGCAAAAAAATAAAAAATAAGAAGCAGTCATTTCCTTCAAGGAGTTCACAATGTAATAGGGGAGACAATATATAAAAGAAAACTTACTTATATGTGTATATATGTATATAAGATGTGTATAAAAGAAAACTATATAAAAATAAGATATATATATAGGATGGTAATAATCATTATTAATAAAAATAGTTAATATTTATATAACAACACGTGCAAGACATCGTGCTAAGAGTACAAATGTTATCTTTTTTTATCCTCACAACAACCCTTGGAGATAGATGCTATAATTGTCTCTATTTTACAATTGAAGAAACTGAAGCAGACAGAAGTTAAGTGACTTGCCCAAGATCACACAGTTAGTGGATACTATCAGAGTCATCTGCAGCTCTGTGCTAGGGAGAATACCGAAAATTGGCCTGTAGGGAAAGCTTGGTCTATCCCTTCTCACAGAACTATTCAGAAAACTCAGTCTGAAAATCTCAAAAGCATTCTGGAGAAAGAGAAAGGGAATGAGACAAAAGACAAAAGATTTCTTGGATATACTTCACATCCCATCCAGCTACCCACCCCAGCCATTTTCTTGTTACCTGCTCTGGGGATATGTGCTCCAGAACTCTAGATCACCAGAGTTCATGCCCTGAGGAACTTAATACACTCAGATTTGGGCTTAATGCATTCAGCTTTTGGCTAAGCTATCCTGATTCCTGAATGGGTGTATAATTATGGCAATTATTATAAATATCACACCCAATCCCAGGGCAGATCTGGTTTCATACCTCATTCAGGGGCCGCCTGGTCACCTTCTTGTCTGTCCACAGTACCCTGTGAGGTGTACAAGGTTTCCCCTATCAGAATATATGTCCCTTGGAGGCAGGGATTGTCTGTGCTTTGTATCTCCTACATAAAGAGGGGGTTTGAGAAATGGAGCCCTCATGACATCTAATTAGCAGAGAGTTGGCACATAAATATATAATGAATGCTTTTATTCATTCAAATATTCATTCATTTATTCCAAAGGACAAATACTAATATATGATAATATGATATATATATAGATATAAATAATCATATATGTTTCAAGATTTACAAAGCACTTTATATATGTTATCTTGATTTGACCCTCACAACACCTTCGTGAAGTAGAGGCTATTATCCCCATTTTACCTTACATGAGGAATGTCAGGTAAAGAGAGGTTAAGTGGTTTATAATTATAATTATTATAAATGTAGCTACTTAGCATCTTAGGCAGGATTTGAACTCAGTTCTTCCTGATTCCAACTCAAACACTCTACCCATTGTACCAATTAGCCCCCAACGTCATCAAAAGGAAGGTGTGGCTTTTACTTGGTAGCTGTAGACTGAGGGTAGGGGGTGATGAGACATTCAGTATCACATATCTTCAATGAAGTTCACTGAAACTCCATATACCAACAACAACAGCTAGCGTTCATATAGCATTTTAAGGTTTGCCAAGTGCTTTTCAAACATTACCTCATTTGATATAAAGAACACTTTCTGGCAATTACAGTTGCCCAAATTGGGATGGGCTGCCCCAGGAAATGGTGGGTTCTCTTTCTCTGGCGGTCTTCAAAGAAAGATAATATGATGAGTAGTCAGGCACATCGGGTACATTATGGGAGAAATTCTTTTTTGTGTATGGCCATTGAGGTCCCTCCTAACTCTAGGATCCTCCAAAATAACTATTTATAAAAAGACATTTCACTATTCCCATGAGTAACTAAATATTTCAACCTTTTGAAGAAAAGTGATGTTCTTGACACATTGTCAGGCAGCTTGCTTCTCTGTAGTGAGGTGAGACTTTCAGGGATTCCATACAATCTCCTCACTCTCTTACCAGCCTTCCTTATGACTAAAGACACACAGGTGGGAGATAGCTGGGCAAGGGATTGGCAGTGTAGCATATGGCCAAGAAACAAAGAGAAGAAAATGAATCTTTACTAGAATCAAACCTTCAATTCAATTCAACCAAAGTTTATTGAGCATGCACTGTGTTTGAGACCCCTGGGTTATCACTGTGAACCTTTGAAAGTCATCCAAAATGTAGCAAAGCACCAGCCACAGGCTACATTTACATGTGTTTACATATATTTGCATAACCAACTCTAACTTCCCACTCTTACATTGGTATAGGCTGCTCTTTTTCTCAACAGGGAAAAAGATCCCTTGCTGATAATATTCCTGTCAACTCATAATCAGGGCAAGATGGCGGCCTTGGCTAACTCATTAGCAGGGTTCAGATCAATAGAACATGCTGCCTGCTTCTTTCCAGAAATTTGAGCCTCTGCAGCCTGACCCAAGAAAGCTCTGTCTCCTGATGTGAATCAGTCTGCTTCATTGGTTTCTTTCTTCTAAAGGCTGAGTCAAAAACAGTTACCTACTGGCTCCAGTTCATCAATCAGGGTTCTCACAGAACCACACAGATGAGGGGTCTGTTGTCAATCTTTATGGGTCAGATCTATGCCTCATTGCCAGTCTCCCTGGCTGCACTTCAGATATATGCTTCAGGCCAGACTTTGGCGAGGATTTTACTTATAATAAATTTGAGTAACAAAATTATAATAAATTCAAAATTAGAAGATGAGGAAATTAGAGGATGGGTTGAGAAGGAAGGGAGGAAGGAAGGAAGGAAGGAAGGAAGGAAGGAAGGAAGGAAGGAAGGAAGGAAGGGGAAAATGTTAATAAAAGTTTACTATGTGCTAAATGCTAGAGACACAAATACAAGTGAGCAAAACAATCTCTGCCCTCAAGGAATTTATATACTTGTGTGGGAAAGTAACCTGTAAAAGGAGTTAAAATGACTGAAGGGGTGGGAAGGGTGGAAAGTACCTGTATACACTCAGCAGCATGGTTTGGAAATGACTGGGAAGTAACAGAGAGGCCTGCTTCTGAGTTAGAGAAGGTGGAGGCCCAACCATCAGAACCAGAGTCTCAAAGGAAGAGCTCAGGATTGGGTGGAAAGGTGATACAGAGAATAGGCGGAGTGTAATTCACAATTTTTACATCTGAAACAATTGGCATCAGGAATGGATACCCCAGATTATGGCCACCAGGAAACATAATGACATCATGGGCTACTAAACTTCTGAAGAGAGAGAAAGTTCTCCCAGTACAAAGCTTATACTACCTTAGAGATATGGTGATCAAAGAAATAGACATATGGGTAGGACTCTGGTGTCAGCCTCTTATAAATTTCCCAACCTGGGGCAATGCCCTATGACCCTATCCTAGTTATAGTTCTACTTTAGTTATGCAAAGTGGAACTTGTGTGTGTCAGTAGGTTCTATAATAGATTCTATAAGCTAATTGGTTTTTCCATGAAGGATTCCAGGATTTAGAGATGATAGGAACATTTAAGATCCTCTCCACCCTATTTCACAGCCAGATAAATTGAGACATAAAAAAGGAATTAGTCTACTCTCTTTCATAAAGTGACAGTTACTAACTGGTAACTTACAGCTGTGACTCCATTACCACTATCCTTTGCTAGACTAATATAAGTTAATAATCACTGCCTATATGGATCACAGAATTTGAGAGTCAGAAGGGGCCTTGGAGGCAATTTGATCCAATCCATACATGAAAAGGAATCCCTGTAAAGCATACCCCTTCCTCTAGAAGACCTTCAAGGAGGAGAATTCCATTACCCTGGAATGGAGGCAGATCATTCCATTTGGGGACAGTTGTCTTTGTTAAGAAATATTTCCTGACTTTAAGGCTAATTGGTCTCTTTGCAACTTCCACCCATTGGTTCTGCTCTTGCCCTCTAGGGCCAAGCAGAACAAATCCAATCAACTATCATGGCCCCTGTGAGTCTTGTGTTCTTCAAGCTAAACATTCCCACTTCCTTCAAGTAATTGCATACAATATGACCTTGAGAAATGTTACCATTTTGATTACCCTCCTTTGAATATTCTCCTCCTTATCAATGTCCTTCTTAAACGATGGTATCTGGGACTGAACATAGTAATCCAGATGAGATCTGATCAGGGCAGAATATAATGAGACTATCACCTCCTTCTTCCTGAAAGCTGGGCTCCTCTTAAAGAAATTCAAATTTATATTAGCTTTTTTGACTCTAACATGTCATATTGAGCTTGCATTCCACTTAACCCCCCTGATCTTTTTCCAAACAAAATGATGCCTAACTATGCCTCTCCAATGCTATACTGGGGAAACTGATTTTCTGAACCCAAGGGTAAGAGATTGCATTTACCTCTGTTCGATTCCATCCTCTTAGATTCAGCATAATACATAATAACCTTTCAAGGTCTTTTAGGATCTTGAGTCTTTCACCCAGTGTGTTAGTCAGCCCTCCGAGGTTGGTGTCACTCCCAGACTCCACAAACGTCCTCTCTATGCCTCTAAGTCATTGATAAAAACTATTAAACAGCACCAAGAACAGATCCCTGGGGCATTCATTTGGAGATTTCCTTGCCAAGGTGACATCAAAGTAGTAACTATGACTCTTTAAGTAGAAGCATCCAACCAATTCCAAATCCATCTAATTGTATTGCTTTCTAGGCCACATCTCTCCATCTTTTCTCAAGAACAGTATGAGCTATTTTATCAAATATATGACTAAAGTCTAGGCAAAGCATATCTATGGCATTCTCTGCATCTCCCAGTTTAATAACCCTGTCAAAAAAAAATCAGGTTAGTCTGGCATGATATATTCTTGATGAAGCCATGTAATCAACACTTCTTTTTCTGGACGTCCATTATACTCCATTCCTTGAATGGTCCATTCTAGAATTTCCCCAGGAATAGATCTCACAGGAGGGTTCTGGTACAATTAATCCAGGCCAAAAAGAAAAGATAATCCACAATTAATACACAAAAAGGTATTTTTGGGGGCTACTTACTGTTCCTGGATCAAATCGGAAACTGATGAGAAGTAAGATCTGTGCCACCAAAATGGCAAAGGACAAGTTGGCATGGATATGATAGCGCTGGTTTCGGATGGTACTGACTGAGCTGGAGGGAATAAAAATGAAGCAAGGATTACAATCAGGAGAGCACAAGTCTCCTGGCTCATGCCTGACTTACTATAAGCTAAAACTAGAAGGCATCCAAGTCAAACCCTTCATTTTACAGATGAGAAAACTGAGACCCAGGAAAGTGAGGTGACTTGACTAAGATCACACAGGGAGTGAATATTAGAGGTAGAATCTGAACCCAAGTTCTCAGATCTATGAAAGCAGTGAAGTATTCTACTAATACTGTGAACTTACCAAAGATATTGGGTTTGGTTTTTTTTTAGTGGTTTTATTAAGAGAAGAAAACAAAGAAGTCATAGTTACTTATCCCAGTCCCTAAGTGCCCAAGGATGAGATGCTCATTTCAATTTCAAAGATATCATGGGAGTTCCAATATAGACCCCTCTTCACCCCTGACCACAGAGTCTGCTCTGTACAAGAATAATATGTTCCAGACCCAGGGGTGGATCTTTTTGGCCTCTTTAGGGCTTCTTTGACTCTACCATCGGGGATGTCTACTCCCAGCCCTTTCCATGGGGAGGACATGGGGAACAGAATGACATGGGAGGTAGCTGGGCCTCTGATGGTGGGAATAGTATGTGCTCCCAGAATGTTTTCTTTTGTTTTGTTTCCCCCTGTTAATCCAGGGTGAATAAGTAGGATAAAGAAAAAAGAAATCAGCCGTAAGTGGCCCTGTCCAGTCTCTCCTGAGTAATTTGAAAAGACAGGAAGATGCTGAGGGGCAGAGGGGGGGAAGGGAGGATAATGCATTACTCCAGGAATAAACCTCATCTGTATGCAAAAAATGAAGCATCACCAAACTGCAAGTCAATCCTTTAAAATGATGAAGTTCCATCACTGGAGACAGAAAAGGCAAGAAAGGAACTTGCTTGATTCCTTGCCATATAACCTGGGGCTATGTGATGCCAGACAGTAACATAATGCTTCAGAGGTCCCATGTACCCCAATATCTAGGAAATGCCTAGTAAAATTAATGAGGGGCAGCCCAGGGTAGGGAAAACAACATTGGATTTGGAGTCAGATAATTTAGTGTAAATCCCACCTCAGCTACTATTACTACCCACATGACCTTGAGAGAATCACTGACCTTCTGTAGGTCCGAGGTCTCCATATATAAAATGAAGGGTGTGAACCAGAGGATTTCTGGAAGGTCCCTCCCAGTTTTAATATTCTGTGTCCCAAGGGCCCTACCAGATCTGAAATTTTCTGTTCTAAAGACCTGCCCAGCTCTGATACTCTCTGTTCTAAGTATCCGTCTCATTCTTTTTCTGTGATTCTGCTCTCTGGCATCCAGATCCTAGGATTTAGAGCCATAAAAGGACCTTAGAGATCATCCAATATAACTGGAAGACATTCAGAGGAAGACAACAATGAGAAAGGATTTTGTCTTCATAGAAAGTGTCTCAGTGGCTAGAGTGCTGGGCCTGGAATCAGGAAGATCTAAGTTTAAATCTGGCCTCAAACACTTACTAACTGTGTGACCATGAGCAAGTCACTTACCCTGTTTGCCTCAGTTTCCTCATTTGTAAAATGGGGATGATAATAATCTCACTTGCCTCCCAGGGTTGTTGTGAGGATTAAATGGGACAATTGTAAAGTGCTTAGCACAGGTTTCCAAGCAAAGGTTGGGTGACTACTTGATGGGTAAGTGGAAGAATGGATTCTAGATCAAGTTTGAGTTGAACTGGAGAGTCCAGCTCCTACATTCTGAGAGCTGGGAACTCTGTCATTTAAAGGAGAAACAAAGATCTAGAGAAGTCATCTGCCCAGCTGAAAAGCAGCTGAAACCACATGGTGCAGAAGGCTGTCCTCTGAGGTCATCTCCCATTCACACTGTATATAGCTTATACCTAACTGTTTATATATTGGCCTTCTATTGGCTACTCCATTAGAATAGAAGCCTCTTAAGGACAAGGACTATGTCTTTGCCCTTCTTTGTACCCCCAGTGCTTAGTACAATGCTTGACACCTAGTAAGCACTTCATAACAAATGCTTGTTAAAACTAATTGACAGACAGAGTGAATGTCAGTTTCTGGATCTGAACCTGGTTTTCAGTTCTAGTATTCTTTCTACTACCACCTGCTAACTAGAACAGTTTACCATTATGAGTATCTCTCTCTCTCTTTCTCTCTCTCTCTCTCTCTCTCTCTCTCTCTCTCTCTCTCTCAATATCTCTCTTTCTCTCTCCTCTCTCTCCTCTCTCTCTTTCCTCAATATCTCTCCCTCCCTCCATATATACACATATGTATGTATATGTATAACTACATGATAAATGCTTTGCCATTATTATCTTATTTAATTTTCAAAACACACCAGAGAGGTAGGTGCTATTATAATGATCTTCATTTTAGAGATGATGAAACAGGCAAATAGAGGTTAAGTATCTGACCGGAGGATACACAACTAGAATGTGTCTGAGGCCACATTGGAATTCAGGCCCTCCTGACTCTAAGCCCAGCCCACTGCACCATCTCATTGCCTCAAACAGCAAATGAGGCTTTTTCCAGACTTTCTCTCCCATCCCATCTGTACTGAGCCTCTATTTTCAGCTCTTAATGCTCCTCTATCCCTAAAACTGGTTCCCCAGTGGCTGCTCCAGGAAATTTTCCTAATACCTCAAACTCATCTTCCCTATCCAGCCCTCCAGCCAGGAAAGGAATGCATATGTGCATGTCTGTTCATGGGGTGGTATCTGACTCAGTCCAAATGCCCCAGGTGCTCTGAAGGGCAGGGGCAAGCTTAGGGCTTAGGCAGCCGATAAACCATCTAGCTTCTTCATCAGACAGGTTCCCATGAAGCCAACGTGGCTCTGCTTGGCACTGAGTCCCTGACAGGCTCCAACCCAACTACAGGTATCTCCAAGGGAACAAAAAGAGTGGGGAGGGGCTGCCATGCTCAAGAAGTCCGAGCAGTTTCAAAACCCAGTTTATTATGGGGGGAGGAGGAGAGAGATAAACTCTGCACAATAGGAACATGTTAAATACTCGGGAACAGATGTGAAACTCATTTCTTTGCCACTATTCAGATGTTAATGAAAGCACCATCATTTCACCTGTGATAGGCAGCCCTGATAGGTAACACCATGCACACTGCATCTCTGGTTGGCGGCCAGACAGCACAACTATTTTCTCTGCACTTTCTCATTCCTGATTCTTCCCTTCTCAGTTTCCCCTCACTGCTTCCATTTACCCCAATGAGTGACAGAGTCCATATGATGCTGTTCATCACCATTGTTCAACAGGAAGACCCTCAAAATCAGTTCCACTAGGCCATTAGTGGGCAAATAGTCCTGGCAGATGGCAGTGAAATGATTACTGACCCAAAGAGGCCCCTAAAGGTGGTTGTCTAGGATGGGGCCACACTCCCCCAGCATCCTGACTACAGAGGCCCAAAGCTGACCAGGGAGGGACAGCCAGGAGCCTTGAACTTGACCCAGACTGGGTTTCCAGATAACAATAGAGCCCAGAAAGGAAAAGGGAAGGTAGGAGGAGACAGTAGAGAAACTGACCCTAGTGAGATTTTTGAAATCATATAGTTTGAATCTCATAATAATAATAACAATAACTAGTATTTATATAGTATTTCAAGGTTTGTGATTATATATATAAGTACATGTATTACATATATATAGTTATATGTGTATATATATATATATATGCATACACATTACTGTTGTTTGCCTTTCATTCTTGGAGAGGAACATGGCATCAAGAAGGTGATGCCACGCCTTCACATACAAACACACACACATATACACACACATACACATATACATATATATAATCATATTTTGATTACAATCAACAATCCTGAGAAGTATGTGTCATTACTATCCAGATGAGGAAACTGAGTCCCAGAGAAATTAAGTGACCTTCTCAGGGTTTCAATTAGTAAGCGTGTGAGGCAGGTCTTGAGTCCAAGCCCAGCACTCTATTTAATAAACCATCTCTCTGCCTCTAGAGAAACTGAGGCTCAGAGAGAACGAATTTACCCAGGGTCTTAAGACATCTCAATGACAGAGCAGCAACCCAGGATGCTTAATGTCTACTTTCTTTGCTTTACACTATGTTGTCTTTAGGGTATTAGAGGCTGGGGGTGAGGTGGGGAAAGGCAGGGAAAAGAAAGAGAGAGGGGATGAGGGAGGGGCAATGGGAAGTACACAGCCCTTGCAGATCCTGAGATTCAAATCCCAGCTTTGCCATGTACTAGCTGTATGGTCTAAGCAAGTCACTCAAGTTTTCTGATGGACACAGGTTCCTCCTCCCTAAAATGAGATGAATGGACTAGACTAGATGGTTTCCAGAGCCAGCCCCTTCCAGGTCTAAGATTCTGTGATATTTGCAGTGCTTAGATATGGCCCCCCAATGCCTCCATGTTATGATTGCTTGGGTTCTGGCAGAGGGACAATGGGATCCGATCTATTTAGCCTTGGCTCTACCGACAGGTCTATAGAAAGAAAACAGTGGGTTGGGAGGGTGGGAGAGAGGGTGGAAAAAAAACCAAGTGTGAAAATCAAAGAATCCTAGCTGTAGACGGATATCTAACCTAAGCCTGTCATTTGACAGGTGAGGCAGCTGGGAGCCAGGGAGGTTAATGGTTTGCCCCAAATAACCCAGGAAGTAAGTACCAGAGATGGGACTCGAACCTGGTCTTCTGACTCTGAGAACCATAGATTAGAAGAGAGCGGGGTATTTGTCATGGGAATCCCAATCAGCAAGTATTTCTGAGCATCCATTATGTGTTCTAAGCTCTATGCTAGGAGCTAAGAATGCAAATACAAGAAATGAAACAATCTCTGCACTCAAGGAGCTTAGTTACATTCTCACATAATTAGAATAATTCACATAATCCTTTCCAGCACAGTTTGAGTTATACACAGCTATTTTCTATCCCTGCCCATAGCCTTCTCTCCTGGGCATCAAATCAAGAAGGTTGTAAAATGGCTTATAGATTTAGGGCAGGAAAAGATCTTAGAGGTCATCTAACCCGCCTCCTCATTTTGTAGAGGAGGTGGGGGAATGATTTGCCCAAGGTCACACAGCTAATATGTGTCCCAGTCAGGGCTGGAACTCCAGGACCTCCAAAGCCAGTCTTTTTCCATGATGCCACAGTGACTCCCTGGGGCCATTTTCCTCACTCTGATGGTAGCACATGGTATGATGGAAATTCTCTTAAATCAGAGCTTAGCACAATGCCTGGTACTTAGTAGGTACTTAAGAAAAGGTTATTGAATGAATGAAAAGTCAGCCAGTCAGTCTTTGAACTGAGGTCATCTGATTCTGAATTAAATATTCCTTTCATGGCACTGCTCCTTAGCAACCCTGCCTCCTCACAGAGTTGGTCCAGAGTTCAGCACCCAGAGATTTAAGATTAGAAGGGACCTCTGACATCAATGAATTCAACCTCCTCATTTTACAGAAGTGGAAACTGAGGCTCAGGGAAGTGCTCAAGGTCACACAAGTTAGGACCATAGAATTTTAGATCTAGAACATTAAGGGACCTCAGGAACTAGTTAACCAAGTGCCAACATTTTATGAATGGGGAAACTGAGACCTAAGGGGGGGTCAGATGATTTGCCCAATGTAACTTGAATTCTGGTCCCTCTGATGACTTCAATGCCTTAGCCTTTTCCCAATTATTAAGAAATGGGGAGGCTACAGGAGAGTACAGCCAAAATGCTTCCAGTAAATCACCTGGTATTTATTTAAAGGTGCCCATCTCTGAAAATTAAAAGTAATTGGGGACCAGCTAATGGTCTGTGGCAAGGACATATGGAGAATGTAATTAAGGGGGTTCCAGGTGCTCATCACTTCTGGGATGCCAAGCCCCCAATGCTTCAGATCTGGTAGGCGGGCACTGCCATCTGCATGCTGCTGCTCAAATTCCGGGGGAAGGTTTGCTCAGTAGGTAGAAAGTGAAAATGACTCACGACAGCATAGCGAACGTGACCAGCGTGATGGTCAGGCAGAAGATGGAGAGGGAGCAGCCAACATAACTGATGGATGAGAGCGCCACCTGGTGTCCTTTCGTCAGCTGCGCAGAGAGAGGAAGCCAAGAGAGGGTGAGTTAGTGAGCTGGCCGAATGGAGAGGTGGAGGTTAGGGCCCCTCAGGCGGCCCCCTGCATTAGAGAGGAGGCCTCCCTCCCCACCCACAGCCAGGGCTCCCGGACTGCTAGACATCTGCCTGCCCCTGTCCCAGGAAGACTCGAACCTGAGACAGGCTCAATGACCTTGCTTATCCCAGGGAAATGTTGGCATTAAATGCCTTCCTGAAATGCCCACGTGGAGATCATCTGGAGGAGGGAAAGGAAGAGTTTCCAGAGGACAGAACCCTGGACAGCTCCTCTGGGGTGTGGGCTAGGGGCTGGAGGGAAGGGAGAAAGGAAGGGGAAAACAGATCCCCACTCTGAGTGCATCTGGATCACAAGAATAGCATGTTGTCTTAAGGTTTACAGGGCATAGCAGATTTGGTTTTTACAACAATCCTGTGAGTTAGTTTGTGGTTGTTCAGTCATTTCTGACTCTTCATAATCCCATTTGGGATTTTCTTGGCAAAGATACTGGAGTGGTTTGCCATTTCCTTCTCCAGCTCATTTTACAGATGAGGAAACTGAGGCAAATGGGGTTAAATGACTTGCCCAGGGTCACACAACTAAAATCTCTGAGGGCAGATTTGAACTCAGGAAGATGAGTCTCCCTGACTGCAGGCTTTAACCATTGAGCCACTGTAGCACCAATGCAATGTTTACAGCCCCCATGATCATGATAAAGATCATGACTATAAGTATTGCATGACTTTCAATCACAAAACTGCTCCACATGAATGAGCTACTAGAGATATTAGGGTATCATTTTACTGTAGAGGAAACTGAGGCTCAAAGAAATTCAGTGATTTGCCCACAATCATCTAACTAGCAAGTATTGGAAGACAAAGTTCCCCTATCACACAACCAGTTAACAAGAGAGCATGGGCTAAAGCCCAGGACACTCTGGTTTGGTCTTTCCATCATTCCATTCCATCCACTAATATGTGATTATTAAATTCACTTCAACAGACATTAACTAAGCACTGACATATGCAGGGTACTATGTTTAGGCTGGGGGATGCCAGAAAAAAGAAACAATCTCTACCTTCAGTGCTACTAGGAGTAAATAAAATGACTCCTCCCTTACACAACAGGGTTTGAAGTCATAAAATCTGGGTTCAACTTACCAGTGCTGGCACTTAGAAGCTGTGTGACCCTAGGAAAGTCACATAACCTCTCTGGGCCTCAGTTTTCTCATCTGCAAAACGAAGAGGTTTGACTAGCTGCCCCTTCGGGTCCCTTCCAGCCAGATCATGTGATCCCAGAGAATGTGCATGTTTATATACCAAGAGGAGACATTTCCAAGAGAGTATAGTGCTAGCTAAGGGTAGCTAGGTTGTGCAGTGGTCAGAGCCCTAGGCCTGGAGTCAGGAAGACCTGAGTTCAAATCCAGCCCCAGATACTTCCTAACTGTGTGGCCCTGGGCAAGTCACTCAACCCTGTTTGCCTCAGTTTCCCCATCTGTAAAACAAGTTAGAGAAGGAAAAAGCAAACCCCTCTGGTATCGTTGCCAATAAAACCCCAAAAAGAGTCATGAAGACTTGAACATGGCTGAAAAATTGAAAAACAACCACAGAGCTAGCTAAGGCAGCTCATTCTTTCTTCTTGCCTAATTAATAATTTATTAATTTTTAATAATTAACACTTAACACTTCTAAACAAATTTGTCCATCAATCAATAACTACTTGTTAAACCACCATTAGGTATCATACCTTAAGGAAAATAATAATGATAGTCATTTTATTTATATAGAACCTTAAGCTAGGCAAAGAACTTTACATATGACATCTGATTTTATCCACAACAATTCTTGGAGGTAGATATAATTAATAGTCTCATTTTATAGAGGAGAAAAACAAGGCAGACAGAGGTTCAATAACTGGCCCAGAGTCACACAGATAGTAAGTATCTAAGGCAGGTCTCCCTGATTTCAAGTCTAGTGTTCTATGCCAGCCCCTTAGTTTCTGCCCTGTGAGAGATACTATGGATGGAATTATATACAAAGTGTATACAAGTAGTAGCAACGATGAACTTAAGCTGAGATTTAAGGAAATTGGATTCCCAGGGGTGGGAGTGAGGAGAGAGTACCCATTAGGCAGGGGGCACACATAGCCTGGACAAAGCACTAGGGATGGTCAAGAGGAAGGGTTGGATGTGAAGACCAGCAAGAAATGCCCTTGGCCTTAACCATTCATTACTCAAATCTACCCTAACTTGATTTCATAATCACTGGAATTCGCATCCCAGAATCTCAGATTTGGCAGGGATGAGAGCAGCAAATAGAATAGAAATTTCTTGAGGCCAGGAACTGCTTACTTTTTCTTGGTCCCCAGTGACTAACACAGGGTTAGTCCATCCCTCAACAAGCATTTGTTAAGCGCTTACCATGTATTAGGAGGAGACAGACAGCTAGGTGGCTCAGTTGATAGAGTCAGGAAGACCTGAGCTTAAATCTAGCCTCCGATACTTATTAGCTGTCTGACCCTGGGCAAGTCAATTTGCCTCAGTTTCCTCATTTGTAAAATGAACTTGAGAAGGAAATGGCAGATCACTCCAGGATTTCTGCCAAGAAAACCCATGGACAGAATAGTCAAGGGGAGGGGAGATGGGGCGGCATGTCATGAAGAGTGGAACAAAACTGAACGACACATATACCATAGAGCTGGAGTCGGGAAGGCCTGAGTTCAAATCTGACCTCAGACACATTCTAACTATGTAAGTCATCCACCTCTGATTCCTCAGTTTCCTCATCTGTGAAATGAGGATAATAGCATGTGTTGTGAGGATAAAATGAGATGACAGATATAAAGCATTTTGCAAGCCTTAAAGCTCCATATGAAGGCTAGCTGTTATTGTTATGATTACATAATATATATGTATGTGTATATATATATATATATATTGAATGAATGAATAGATGGATGCATGGATGGGTGGATGAATGAATGAATGGATGGATGGATGGGTGGATGGATGGATGAGTAGATGAATGCATGGATGGATGGATGGATGGATGAATGAATGGATGAATGGATGAATGAATAAATGAATGGATGGATGGATAGATGGATGGATGGATGGATGGATGGATGGATGGATGGATGAATGGATGGATGGGTAGATGAATGAATGAATGAGTGAATGAATGAATGAATGGATGGATGGATGGATAGATGGATGGATGGATAAATTTAGCCCAAACCACACTGCCATTTAGACCTAAGCAGCTCCAAGGGAAACCCAGAGCACAATAATCCTAGCTCTAATCCTGGCTCTGCCCCTACTCTGCCCCTGTACCTCAGCTCTACTCCCCCTAGCCCTATGATTTAGAGAGAGGTGGAAAAACCCCCAGGAGCACAAGCTGTGCCTGTCATTTTGGGGAATCAATGTTATTGAAGTCTATCTTCTGGAGCACTTGGGCCCCAGCAGGGGGTGTGTCTGTAGATGAGATAACCTAATAGGTCTTTATTCCTGCAAATGTGTGTGATTCTCAACTGGATTAACCAGTCAGGCACCAGAACAATGCAAGGTGTTCCCTGGACTTGTGAAGCCCCATCTCAGGCCCCAGGGGAAACCTCAGCTTTATGCATAGCCATGGCATCTCAGAAGCAGCTGGGGTAGAGCAGAGGGATGTGCCAAACTCGTCACATCTCATCCCACCAAATATTATTAGTGTCCTGCTAATTTTAAAACCATCCTTATTTTCATGGGCCAGGCTGCAAATTTTCTGTGGAGCAGGTGAGTTTCATAGAACGCAGGGGTTCCAGGCAAAGAGGCCACAGAGAAAGTGCTGCACGAGGCTAAGAAATGCAGCAGGAGGGAGATGGACAACTGTTGCTATGATACCAGAGACTGCTCAGAAGCGGGATGCACGCTGCCTTTGTCTTGGCCCTAGGATGCTTCCCCACCCTGAAATGAAGCAGACGCCTTCCTGGCAGGCTCAGCATCAGAGCTGACGTGCCTTTGACCAGGCAGAAAGGTTCTTCTGCTAAGCATTTTGGAGTGTCTGGAATATGCCAGGGCCCAGGATTTCCTTATCTTTGACCCAGAGTTTGGACAAGGATGCCTCGACTCACAGAAAGTCAGAGTTGGAAGGGGCCACACCGGAAATGAGATCCCCTCTCTACACGTACCCAACCAAGACAGAAGCAGGCGACCACTTGCCTGAAAACCTTCAGTGAGGGAGGCAGCTTGAAAGAGGAGGGTCAAGGGGCTAGATTAGGAATTAAAGGGCTTGGGTTCCAGTCCCAGTTTAACCACTGACATCCTGTGTGATCATGGGCAAGTAACTTAACCTCTCCGGGCCTGTTTCTTCCTATGCAAAATAGTGATATTGTGCCTGGCATATAGTAGGTGCTTAATAAATGTTTGTTTATTTAATAGCACTAGTCTGGCTTCTTAGTCCCCTATAAACTCTAAAGTAATCATCTTAAAATTAAATACTATATACATACATATAAAATATATTAATTAATATAATTATATATCATACATTATATAAGATACATTACACAATATTATATATTGTATTAATTTAAATTAATTAAGGTAATGTTTATGTAATATTTGTGTGTTTCGTAATATTTGTTGTTTAGTCGTTCTCAGTTGAGTCCAATTCTTTGTGACCCCTTTTTGAAATTCTGTTGACAGAGACACTGGAGTGGTTTGCCATTTCCTTCTCCAGATCATTTTACAGATGACGAAACTGAGACAAACAGGGATAAGTGACTTGCCCAGGGTTACACAGCTAGTAAGTATCTCAAGATGGATTTGAATTCAGGTCTTCATGGCTCCAGGCCTGCTACTTTATCTCTACACCACCTAGCTGCCCTAATAGATGTGTATAGTACTTTACAAATCACAAATTACTATAATGATAAAAACAATAGCTAGGGGTGGCTAGATGGTGCAGTGAATAGAGCACTGGTCCTGGAGTCAGGAGGACCTGAGTTCAAATCTGACCTCAGACATTTAACAGTTAACTAGCCATGTGACCTTGGGCAAGTCACTTAACCCCAATTGCCCTGTCCTTCCCCTCCAAAAAGCAAAAAAAAAAAAATATATATATATATATATATATATATATATATGATTTATATAGTGTTTTAGGATTTTACAAAGCACTTTACTAATAGTATCTTACTTTATCCTCAAAACAATCCCAGGAGGAAGGCACTATTATGATGCCCACTTTACAGATGAGGAAACTGAGGCAGACAGAAGGTAGGAAATAAGCACTAAGTGCCTACTTTGTGTCATACAAGTTTACAAATATTATTGCAACAGCCCTGTGAGACAGGTGCCACTGTGATCCCCATTTTACAGTTGAGAGAAACCGAGGCTTCAGAAATACAGGAACTTTCAGGGGAGGGGGTCACACAGCTCATAAGTGTCTAAGGTAGGATTTGAACTCAGGTTTTCTTCCTCCCAATTACAGCAGTCTCTCCACTACACCGCCTAGCCACCCCAACATGAATGATATAAATCAGTTGTTGCTATCTCTACTGTTGGCTTTTCCCTTTCCATTTCTATGCAACACTCATTGTTAGGAACTTTTTTTGGTTACAGAGCCTTACTCTGCCTCTTTGCTAGTCCCACCCATCCCTCTTACTTCTGTCCTCTCTGGCCAAGCAGAAAAAACCCAATCCCTCTTCCAGATTAGAGCCCTAGAGCACAGCACAGCACCCTTCCCAGGCCAAAGTAGGTTCTTATTGACTATCTGACTGACTGACTGAAGACAGTTCTCAGGAATTCCCAGGTCTTCTCTAAGCTATCCCTGCCCAAGTCCTTCAACCCATCCTGTGATATGAGCTCCTCTGTCAGCCTCATTCCCCACTTCTGGAAGCTCTTCAGGGTATCACGGTATTTCCTGAAATATGGTGCCCAGAATGAAACACAAAAACCCAAATGTGGCCTGGCCACTCCAGAACCCATCAGGTCCATCACTGACTTGTTCCTGGAAGCTAAGTCTCTCTCAATGAGGGTGAAGATCACGTAGCTTTTTGTGGCTACCACTTCACACATCTGATTTATATTGAGCTTGACATCCATTAAAACCTCCAGAACATAGCTAGGAAGGAGAAGGAAAAGCTGTCCTCCTAGATCTCTGTCATTGTCATCCATAATCTCTCTCCCTCTCACCATCCACTGTATATATTCTACAAAATGTCAGACCATCTGCTCTTCTAACCTAAGCTATTATACTGGCCTCCGGACTCTGGTCTGTCCATTCTCCTACCCATCCTCTGCACAGCTACCTGAGTAATCTTCCTAATGCTCTGCTTAGATCATGTTACGCCTCTCCCCAAAAAACATTCACTGGCTCCCACTGTGTAAGGGCTAAAGCATGAGCTCCTGAATGGCATCCTAGACCATCCACAGTCTGACTGCAAATGACACATCCAGCCTTCTCTGGCTCATTCTTCAAAGAGCATCTCGAGTTCTATCCATTCCATGCAGCCTTCATTGACCCTACCTTCGTCAGGGAAGATGGATCACCTCTTCTTCCTCCTCCTCTTCCTCATCTCTTGCCAATGACCCCTTTATGATCACTAGATCAATGATTCCTTGACAATGACCTCTGGGCAGTTAGCACGTACTGCCTTATGATATCTCTGATTATATCTCATATTGTGACTTACAATTAAACATATATATGTATACACACATATACACTTATATGCATATTATGGCTACTGTGTGATTGTTCATTCATATCCAACTCTTTGTTGCCCCGTAGACTTGTCCATGGGGTATTCTTGGTAAAGATACTGGAGTGGTTTGCCATTTTTTTCTCCAGTGTGTCCCCATTTTACAGATGAGGAACTGAGGTAAATATGGGTTTAGTGACTTGCCCAGAGTCACAGAGCTAGTAAGTGTCTAAGGTCATATTTGAACTCACATCTTTCCTTCTCCAGGCCCAGTGCTCTAGACTACACCACCTAGCTGCCCATATCTGAATATACACATATATGAATACATATAGATGTCTATAATGTAAATATAATATAATAATTATAATACAACTATTATGGTATTGCTATTTTAATATATTATAATTTGATTATAATGTATATATTTTATGTCATATCATATTATTACATAGTACATTATAATATATTACACATTGTTTTGAATATATTATATATAAGAAAGATCTGAGTTCAGATCCTGCCTCTGAAACTTGCTAGCTGTGCAACCTTGAGCCAGACACTTGTTTCATCTAAACCCCATTTCCTCACCTATAAAATGGTCCTAATACTATCACCTATCTCATTTAGCCATTCTGTGTCTCAGGCCTCTTTGGAGGACTTAGCTGTTAAAGTCATAGGTCTGAGATCTATATCAGTGAACTTAGTTTCCCATTCTGAGAGATCACAGAGCCTTTCTATATCCAGGTTTACGTAGATAACTATCTCATTCAGACAGCTTGGTGGCTTAATAGATAAAGCACCAATCTGGAGTCCAGAGGAGCTGAGTTCAAATCCAGCTTCAGATATTTATTAGCTGTGTGAACTTGGGCAAGTCACTTAACTTCTGTTGGCCTTAGTTTCCCCATTTGTAAAATGGGAATGACAGCACCTACCTCCCAGGGTTGTTGCAAGGTTCAGATGAAATACAAATTGTAAAGCACTTAATGTGGTGCCTGGCTCATAGGAGGCACCATATAAATTCTAGCTAATTATTGTTGTTGTTATTATTAATTCCTTCCAACAACCCTTTCAATAGGCACTATAGGGGTCCATTTTACTATCTCAGAGGGATTATGTGACTTGTCCATGATCATCCTATCAATTATCATGGAAGTCAGAGCCAGCACAGAGCTCTCTGTGCATTCAAGCACAGAAGTCTTTCCGCTGTACCTCACTGCCTTAATTAATGCCATCTTGCCTCTCGTATTTTGGGCCACTCACCCTACCATCTATGGGCTGGGACAGTATCAGTGAGTTAGAATTTCAGGGAAGAGATCACTAGATAGCAGAGCTTTAGGTAGCTAGGAAACCACCCCAGCCACTGATCTCCTGACCCCAAAGAGATTAAACACAATCTATAGAACAAAACAGGTATCAACCAGGAAGGAAATTGGACCAATAAAGCCTTGTTGCAGGGAGGGAACTCTGGCCATTGTAGGCGGGATGGATACAAGTCACAGGGACTACAGTCGGGGGGCCAGTTAGGCCTGACAAATGGTGTTTGTGGTCCCTACCTCCCTGAGTCAGACAGTGAAGTGTATAGTGAGATAACTCAATAATTCAACAAACATTTACTAAGGTACCTTCAACATGCAAGGCAAGGGGCACTGGGGAGTAGTGCCTTAGAGCTATAAAGACCAGGCTCAAATTCTGGCTCTGATTCATACTTGGCTATCTGACCATGAATAAGTCAGAATCTCCCAGTGCCCCCAGGCAACTGAAGAAATAACAGACTGAGTTCATGAACTGTTCTGATAGAAGGAGCTTCCATAGCACTTTCAGGCTTGGACTGAAAAGCAAAATAATCCCCCAAACACCGTGCAAGGCCCCATGCTAGCCACTACAAAATGGAAGACAAAGAAGAAAGCCAGTTCTTCCCCCCAAAGGAGTTGACATTCTTCCCACCAATAAGGCAGTGCATAAGCATACATACTCCATCCACCTATGATGGAAAAGATGGTGGATATGTATGATCAATCAACATGAATTTATTAAGTATCTACTATGTGCCAAGGGCAATGTGTCATAGTAGAAAACTGACCTTGAAACCTTTAGCTAAGTCACTTGACTTCTCAGGCCTCTAGGCAGCTCTGTAAGACTAGATAAGCTTCAGAGAATGCACTGCTCTGCATTGGTAGATGGAATTTCTTCAGGTGAGAGCTCTCTAAACCAGTAATAATTATAACTAACATTTATATAGCACCTACTATGTGCCAAGAACTACCCTAGGTGCTTGGAGAAATAATTACATTTGCAAGGAGCCTAAGGGGCCACAGTTCAGTTGTCTAAAAGATCTGCTGGGAGATCCCTTCTTTGAATGACTATTTGTTAGATATGGAATAGTAGGGATTCCTTTTGGATAGGAGTTGGACTAAATGACTGCTTAAGTCCTTTCCAAATCCTAAATTCTGTGATTCTACAAATCACCTGATTTCAAACTGGACCTTAGAAACCATTTATTATATAGCCTCCATTTTACAAATGCACAAACTGAGGCCCGGGTAGGAGGGCAGCAGATTTGCCTTAAGGCGGGAAGAACCAGAACATAGACTCAAAGAGGAAGAGGAAGAAACCAGAACATAGAGGAAAGAAGGAAAGAGGAAGAACCAGAACATAGACTCAAACCCAAGCCATCAAATTCCAAATTCAGGGCTATTTCCTTGCTGTCTATCCTATGGACGGTGTTGGAGTCATCAGACAGAATCTTCAGGCCCAGAGCATCAAGCCTGCAACAGCATCCAAAGAATGCTTTATTAGGTCATTCAGTGCCTTAGTATTTCCTCATCAGCAGAATGGGAATAATCATCCCCACCCTCTTACCAATTCACAGGATTGTCAGGATTATTAATGAGATCCCCCCCAAACCCCTACACACACACACACACACACACACACACACACACACACACACACACACACACACACACACCCTCTTACTTCATTTTCCTACCCTGAGTTTCTGGAGCCTGGACCTGGCCATGGATGAACCTCAGGGAGATCCCGGCAGCCAAGCCTGGATCACTTGGTTATTTGTTTATGGCCGTCAGAGAGTCTTGGCAAGGCCCCTTACCCCAGCTGAAGCATTTTCTGGCAAGGAACAGAGCTGTCCTTTTGCCCTGAGTGCAGACTGCTTATAAATTTTCACATTTTATTAAATGAAAATTCACATTAAAGGCCGAAATGGAACTCTCCTGCTCTCCACTGAGCCTAATGGAAAGCCAGGATTCTCACCCAAAAACGCCATCCCAAAGCCCACTTGGCCTTGGAGTCTCCATTCTCCCCATCCTACCCCACCCTCACCCCCTTCCACAAAGTCTTTGCTGATTCCTGTTCCTATAAAAAAAGCCTCCAGGGATTAGACTCCTTCCAAATGTGCTAGTTTCACTGAAGGTGTTTGTTGGAAAGGAGCATATGTATGAACGCAGCCAATGCCTCACCTTGATTTCTCCATTCAATTTTTTTTTTTGCTTTTTTTTTTTTGGACGGGTAAGGCAGGGCAATTGGGGTTAAGTGACTTGCCCAAGGTCACACTGCTAATAAGTGTTAAGTGTCAAGTCCAGATTTGAACTCAGATCCTCCTGACTCCAGGTCCAGTGCTCTATTCACTGCACCACCTAGCCACCCTTACCTTAATTCAATTTTATGATATTCAACAAATACATATAGTTGGAGGCAGTCTTATCATAGAAAGAGCATTAGCACTGAAGTCCAAAGTCCAAGGTGCAAATTCTGGCTCATCCACTTGTAAGTCAGTTCACCAATTTGGGCCTCATTTATGAGGTGAGACATAAAAGTAGACAATCTTGAAGGTCCCTTTCCAACTCTGGATTTAAACTCCCAGGCTTGGAGCAGGTATTCATTAAGTCACTGTACCAGGCACTAGTGATTGCAAAAACAAGAGGAAAAATAATTCCTGTCTTCGTGAAGTTTCCATTCTATTGGACATTGCAATGACGATGACTGACCCCAACTTTTACAATAATTAAGATGTATTCAATTCATTCATTCAATAAGTATTTATTAAGAACCTTGTATGGGCCAGGCACAGTGCTACAAAGCAATGAAAATACAAAAACAGTCAAAAGACAGTCTCTGCCCTCAAAGTGCTTACAATTTAATAGAGAGACCCACAGTCTCTAATGAACAGTGGTTGTAAAGATCAAATAAAATAAATTAAATAAATAAATAAATCAAATAAATCAAATAAAACTTTGAAAACTCTCCTAAAACACTAAAGAAATGCAAGGTGCCATGAATATCATCACACACCAATGAAGTTTGAACCTAAGACTCAGAAATCTGGGTTCAACAGTCTACCCACTGTGGGGGAAAGTCATAGGACCTGGGTTCTCAAAAAACCTCAATGATCAGAGGAATAGAAATGTTGAGCTAGAAAGAACCTTAATGTTCATTAGTCACACCTCCCTTAATCCATGAGCATTTGGAAAATGACTACTAGATGCCAGGCATGAGAGATAAGAGAATGAAAACCAAAGACTCTCTGACCTCAAGAAGCTTAAATTCAATCAAAGGAGATGTGTGCATGTGTAAGAATATGCTGAATTAAAGCAAGGTAATTGGGGGAGGAAACTAACATCTGGAAAGGGGAGCAGATCAAGAAATTCTTCCTGTGCAAGGTGGGTCTTGAGCTGAGCTTTGAAAGAAAAATGGAGATTTTAAGAGGTGAGGAGAGAATGCATTCCAAGTACAAAGGAGGTGGGAAATGAATATCATTATGATGAGAATAGCAAGAAACTCAGTTTGGCTACACAATAAGATGTGGGAAGGGGAATGATTTGTGAGCAGCCAGAAAGGGTGGGATAGAACCAAAATGCAAAGAGCTTTATATGCCAGAGGAAATTGTAATTGATCCAAGAGATGATTGGGAGCCATGGAGGTTGTTGAGTAATATAGTGACCCGAGCTTCAAGATCATGTTGGCAGCTATGTAAAGGATGGCTTGGAGGGTGGAAAGAAGGGATGGAGGGAATGGTGGTAGAATTGACAAGACTGGAGAAGTGATTAAATATGGGTAGGAGACAAAGGTAACTGTGGAATAAGAGAGAGAGGAGAGTTGAAGATGGCTGCAAGGTTAGGACTATGGAAGCATGGCGGTGCTCCCAATGGAAATCAGGAAATTTGGGAGATGTTTTGAAGATATGGAATTAGATCTAGATGTCTGTGAAGGTGTTGATGTCTAATGTGCAGCGGGTAATGGCAGAGTAGAATTAATTTTCTCATTTTATAGAGTAAGGCCCCGTAAAATCATGATTGAATGATTTATCGTATTCTTTCTTCTGTCCATTCTTCCTTTTGTTTCTCTTTTCTTCTCTTTTACTTTTTATTTCATTCCTCCTCCATACTCTTCTTCCTTTTTCTTCTTCCTCTTCTCTTCTTTTCTCTTTCCTTCCCTCTTCCTCCTTTCCCTTTCTTATTCTTTCCTTCTTTTCCAGGAGATTCTGCCATCCTTCCTCTCTCCTTTTTATTTCCTCTTCCTAACTCCCTCCTTTCCTGCCCCTTCCTTCTTTTTCTCCTTCTTCCTTCTTCTCTTTCCTCTCCTCTCATTCTTCCTTCTCTCCTTCCCTACTTTTATCCTTCTTTCTCTCCTCCCCTCTCTTATTTCTTCTCTTTCTCTCTCCTTCCTTCTCTTTTTTCCTTCCTCTATATTTTCTTCTCTCACTTCCTTTCCCCTTCCTTTTTTCCCTCTTCCCACTCCTTTCTTTCCTCTTTATTCCTTCTATATTCCTTCCCTCTAACTATGAGTAAGTCTCGAGAAAAAATAACAGGAGAAGGTCAAGTATGTATTTAATCCCATTTTCCACAGCATTTCATGCACAGGAGTTGCCTTATAAATATTTCTAGTGGCTGAGTTTGTCTCTATCCTTCACTAGGACATTCATTCCCAGGGGGCAGACATTCTGGTTTTTGAATGTCCATGGGGCAGAGACTCAAAATGATATCAAATCAAACTTAGGTATCTCTCCTAGATAATGTTCTCCAGTCTGCAGAATACACAAGAACTATCAGATTGTGACCCCAAAGGTTTAACCTGTGCTGGAAAGCTCTTTGGTTGGATGTTGCAGAACCATAGCATCTCAGAGTTACAAGTATCTCACTGACCATCTGGTCCAAACCATATAGGACCAAGATACCTTTCTATAATATTCTCAATGATCATTCAGCCTCTTATTGAGCAGGAAGGGAAGAGTGAGGTCACAGCAAAGGATTCAGAAATATGCTTTGCAAAGATATGATAAATATTGTGAAGTAATACCTAGGTGTTACTGGAAGTGGTCATTTCCATACAATGCCAGTGACCAATTTGGGCAACTGTGAATCCTACAGACCCAGTACAGGTAATCTGGCCCTAGTCAATGTGTAGGATCATAGATTTACAGCTGGAAGGAAACTTAGATTGGTAGAATCCTACATCTAGGGAATAACAAACCACTCCGGTATCTTTGCCAAGAAAACTCCAAAATGGGGCCACAAAAAGTCAGATACAACAAAAATATGATTAAACAACAACAAACAAAATATATCTAGGGGTGGAAGGGACCTCAGTGGTCAGAGTCTATAGCTGCTAATATTATGGATAAGAAAACTGAGGCCCAGAGATGTTAAATGGGAATGCCGAAGGTCACCTAGATATTTACTAAATGGAAAATCTGAAATTTGTACCTACGTCCTCTGATTCCAGTATATCACATTGCTTCTATATACTATTGTTTACTTACCCCTGTCTTCTTGTTGTTCAGTCATATCCAATTCTTCATGACTCCATTTGAGGTTTTCTTGGCAAAGATCCTGGACTAGTGTGCCATTTCCTTCTCCCGTTCATTTTACAGATGAGGAAACTGAGGCAAACAGAGTTAAGTGACTTGCCCAGGGTCACACAACTAGTAACTCAGTTCAGATTTGAACTCAGGCCTGGCATTCTATTCACTGTGATACCTAGCTGCCCTTAAAACCCTGGCTACTGTCTTCTAAAATGATCTTTTAAATCTACTGAAACTCATAGATATGAAAGGGGTGGGGGGGAATTGAGCCAACTTCTGCCGTGATTTGAGAAGAGAAAGAGAACTGGAGTCTTTCTGGAAACTGACCCTTTCTGATACCTGCCAAGTTACCCTATTGCTTTTTTCAGATACAAAATCTTTAAGAATTTCCAATTTGGGGGGTGGCTAGGTGGTGCAGTGAATAGAGCACCGGTCCTAGACTCAAGAGGACCTGAGTTCGAATCTGGCCTCAGACACTTAACACAAAAACTAGCCATGTGACCTTGGGCAAGTTGCTTAACCCCAAATCTCCCTCCAAAAAAAGCAAAAAAAAAAATACACACAAACACACACACACACACACACACACATATGGGTGTTCAGCTCTTTTTGTGGTTGTAAAGAACTGGAAATTAAGCGGGTGCCCATCAATTGGGGAATGGCTAAACAAGTTGTGGTATATGCATGTAATGGAATACTATTGTGCTATAAGAAACGAGGAGCAGACGGACTTCATATTTACCTGGAGAGGCTTATACAAACTGATGCTGAGTGAGAAGAGTAGAACCAGGAGAAATTTGTATACAATCACAGACACAACATATGTGTGATGACCAACTATGACAGACTGGACTCTTCTCAGCAATGCAGTGATATAAGTCAATCCCAAAAGACTCATGATGGAGAGAGATGTCTACATCCAGGGAAACAACTAGAAAGAACTGAGTTTGAATCCTGATTGAAGCAAACTACTTGATCTTTTTCTTTTTATTGTTTGGTTTTATTTCCTCTTTACCATTTTTCATTCCATCTAGTATAATCCACCTTTGTAACCTGACTAATGACTAATGTGAAAGTATTTGCAGATCCTATACTGGATTGTATGCCATCGTGGGGTGGGGGGACGGGAGAGGGGAGGGAGGGAAAGAAAATTTGAAACTCAAGGAATTATGGGACTGAATCTTGTAAACTAAAAGTAAATAAACAAATTAATAAAGACAAAAATAAATAAATAAACGAATGAATAAATAAATAAATAAATGAACAAGCAAACAAACAAATAAATAAATAAATAAAAATACAGTACTTAACTAAAAAAAAAAAGAATTTCCAAATTTTGAGGCAAGAAGGAGTGTTCAGTTCCATAATTTATCCCCAGACAGCCATCTTTTCCATTTAGGGCCCAGACTCTTCTCTCCCCTCTTCCCCTTCTCCTAAGATGCAAAATGAAGCTGGATATTAACATGCATTCTGCAGGCTCTGGAGTGAACAAACTCAGCCATAGCCTGGCCTTGGCCATCTGTAATTTTGTCCCTATTCACTGTGATGGGTAGACAATTTTAACCTCTTACTGCCTCCTACAATCAGAGAGGTGAACTTTCCCTGACGTCCTGACATATATATGGTGCTGTGATCTCTACAGTCCCCACCCCTGCCCTAAATCAAAAAATCTTGGGACCCCCTCAACCCTGCCTTCCTCTCCCCCTCCCCTACCATGTGGTTGTCTGATATAAACCCTGGAAGGGAGGCTTAAATTAAAAAAGTTTAACGAGAAACCTTTATTGCTTAAAAATCCAGAATCAATGGACCTTTGCAGCTCTACCTTTAAAGGGCAATCTGACTCTAATTAGAAGAGAAATGAATAATTAACTTTGACAGGAGTGGATGGTCCAGACACATGAAAATCCTGACCCCCACCAATGAGACAAATGTTTCTAATTGCCTCCAGGAAGGCTGTTCTGCCTGAGCCTGTTGAGGCCTTCTTTGACTGAGACAATGTGTATATATAGCCTAATAATAATCCCATGCATTAGCTCCCCATATGCCCACACAGTGTTGAGGGAATGGAGGAGGCTTTACAAATTAATATGTTGATTGCAGCTCCCTGATCTGGATTTGGGGGGCAGCCCCCAGGGAGCCCTGAGGCTTCTCCAAAGGATGCTGTGATAAAGGGATGGAGCTAGAAAACTGGGGGTTGGAGGAAGAGCCACACTAATCCCATCTCCCCACCTCCAGCATCCCCATCAGGGGTTCCACCTGTCCTGGAGCTGAGCAAAATATTCCAACTGTGGTGCAGAGGGATGTCTCTCTGAATCCCCAGTACTCTCTCCTGCAAAAGAAAATTGGGGAGCAATGCTCCCGCACCACCTACTGGGGGCTGGGATGACTGAAAGGGGCAAGCAGAACTGCTTTTCCAACTCTCTCCTTTGCCTTCGCCTTAAAGTATAGCAGGAGGGCCTCTCTCCAGCTTCCTGAGCATCATTTTCCCTGTGAGAAGCTGGCCAGTCTGATGTTGCTGCTTGCAGCAGCTTCCCCAGGAAGTGAGGGGGATAGGGGAGGGGAACCATTCCCCCAAGTGTGCAAAAGATTTTGCTGGGATATTAATTAGAACCTTAAGAGGCACTTGTGGAAGCAGGAGCCCCAGGAATGATGTCAGGACACAGTAGGGGCCTTTTTCATTAAACCTTTCCAACAGAGAGGTATTTTTCTTTGAAAATAACTATAAGGGAGGAACATAGGTTAGAGAAATCAGGAATGATACTGGCATGAGGCATTTTTAAGGCAGCTTTCCTAGCAGACTCATTTTTGCAAGAAGATAAGCAAAAACACAGACTCCTTTTCCTACTTGTGTTCCTTCAAGATAAATAGCACATCTTCTCTGCTCTTTTCTTTTAAGACTAGGGCCAGACATTGGAGAGGAGACAGATCACCCCTTAATGTGCCCCCTTGCCTCTAGCCCAAATGCCTTTTCAGTTCTAAATTTATGATCCTATGATCCCGTGATTCCCAAAGGAAAGCCCTCTATTTTGACCAGAGTCTATCCACTCTTTTTTTTTTAGTTTAACAGTGTTAAATGAAGAATTTGCCATTGCACCAAGCCTGGAGGCATGTTTCTGGCCATACAAACATAATAAAACCAGGAATGTGGGCCTGCAGAAAGATGATGGCCTTAACTTAGCTTTGTGCTCACTCAAATTCAAGACCCAAAGAAGCTTAGTGGCTCACCCAAAACTGTGGGACCTGAAACCTGAAATGTGTGAGGTTGATGTGAAAAAACCCCAACCCCATCCAAAATGTATCTAAAGGCTGAGAGTAACCACAAGGTATTAGGAGGAATTACAAGGGCTCTCTAACTCTTTGTCAAATAGTTGTCTGGTTCAACAGACTATGTGTGATTCGTGTTGTGGGCTCAATAGGTAATCTTAGCCTACTGGCACTCAGTCTGAATTTTAATCTTCAGTTAGGTGGTGGCTCATAGAATTGTCAACTTGCTTTTATCAAATAGAGGTTTTCTAATCACTATGCTATGGCAGATAGGAACCAAGGTGGACAGTAGGCACTCTGAAGAGATGAAATCCAAAATCTTATAGGAGAAAGAAACCTGGAAACCATGAGACCAGCAGAACACCATCCAACAACAAACAAGAGATACCAACAGTGAACCTCACCTATATACCTAGCATAGATCACATGCACCTTAAGACCAATGGGAACCAGATGCAGAAGAAACAATACAATGAACTCATGAGAAGACATCAGTGACTCTAAGATGATGAAGTAATGAGTTGGCTCTCCATGCAAGCATCCTGGTTATGTTCTCTAGTGTGAGCCATAGCCATATGTGCTCTCTACTGGAATCCCTTAATGCATGTTCCCTGGCCACAGGTACTACCTATATATGTATTCTCGAAGTGTGTTCAGTCTTCCCTCTGCTGGTATGTATATCGAGAGAATTTTTCCCCAAGTATTTCAGGGAAATATTCTATTTGTCTTACTATTATATTTCATTAAATACCTTCACTTTGAAAAATTGTGTCTGGATGACTAGTAGAATTAAACCCTCTGGTGGGGGCTCATAAACATTGAAGCTATTATATGAGGATTCAGTGAGTACAGAGATATAGAGATTGATTATAGATTTCCCTACAAGCAAGAAAGGGTTGCTACAGGTGCCTCGTCTAGTGCCTAACACAGAACGTGGCACATAGGAAGTGCTGAATAAATGTTTCTTAACTGACTAATTACATAAGGAAAAGTATACTGGTATCCTCTACCAATTCATCATTGCAATGTGGAAGTGATTCTGGATTCTTGGAGACTATACTAATCAGAACATAAGTTCTAGAAGATATTACTGACATTGAAAGTTTCTTGAGTGTGGGCCTGGAAATGATCTGTATATATGTATGTTGTCTGAGATCAGTCTGGATAAGTTCAGAGAGATGTTCATTAACATAATGGAATGAATTCTAGGGCAGCTAGGTGGCTCAGACGATAGAGCTCAGGGTCTGGAGTCAGGAAGACTCACCTTCCTGAGTCCTGAGTTCAAATCTGGCCTCAGATACTTACTAGCTGTGTGACCCTGGGCAAGTCATTTAATCCTGTTTGCCTCAGTTTCCTCATCTGCAAAATGGGCTAAAGAAGGAAATAGCAAACTTCTCCAGTATCTATGTCAAGAAAAACCAAATGGGGTCACGAAGAGGCAGACATAACCAAAACAAGTCAACAACAACAACAATCATCTAAGTTACAGTGAGAATGTAGAATGCATTGGTCAATGGAGAGTATCCATTTCCATAACATCACAGAATCTTGAGTAATTAAACAAGAGGGGAAGAAAAAGTTGCCCCATGAAATACTGCTTTCAACATGAGAGATTTGACTGATTTTAACCTTGGAACCAAAGTCTGAGTCTCCAGACTTCTCTTTTTAGGCTTTATAGGTTTTCTCACCTATAAAATGGGATCATTGAGCTAGAGAATATCTAAGATCCCTTTCCACACAGATTCTTTGATTCTGGGTCACATTCTGGGCCCCAGATTGAGGGGCAGAAGTCCTCTGCCCCCAATCTTTTACTAATTAGCTTCCTGAGTCTGTGGGGCTACATTGCTCTCATATGTCTACCCTGATGACCTTGAAACACCTGAGTGTGCTTCTATTCTGACCACCAGGGAGGAACAGTAATAATGCCTGACATATATATAGCATTTTACAGTTGACAAATGGCTTCCACATGGATGTGGTTTTATCAGTGGAAATAACATTAAATAAGATGCACTATGATTGACTTTACAAGTATACCCTAAGGACCATGGCGGCCTCTCTGTCTGATTTGCACTTAAAACCTCCTATCTGTGTTGTTTTCCACTAACAGAATGTGTGCCCCTTGAAAGCAGGGATTGTCTTGTTTTTCTTTTCATAAACTTAGCCCTTAGCACAAGGCTTCATAAATAATAAATGTTTGATAAGTGCTTTTTCATTCATTCATTTATTGATTTTCTCATTAGATAATAATGTAAGAAAGACAGCTAGGTGAATCACCATGCCTGTAGTCAAAAGGACCTGAGTTTAAATCCAGCCTCAGACACTTACTAGCTGTGTAACCCTGGACAACTCATTTAACCCTGTTGGCCTCAGTTTCCTCATCTGCAAAATGAGCTGGGACAGATGACAAACCCCTCCAGTAAATGCCAAGAAAACACCAAATGGGGTCATGAAGAATCAGACACAACTGTAATGACTGCATAACAACAAGGATAAGGTACAAAGTGCAAGCATTATCATCTTTACTTTATAGGTAAGCAAGGTTAAGGAAGAGCAGCCAAGTGACTAAATCCTATCATTTATGACTTGACCAAGGTGATAGAGGAAGCATCCACTACCTAAACCCAGATCTTCTCAGTTTAAATCCATCGGGACTGTGTTGTAGAGGAAAAAGTGTTAGATGTATGAGGTCAGACCTTGCCATTTAGCTTTTGTGACCTTTGAAAGTCACTTCACCATTCTGAGCCTCAGTTACCTCAGCTGTAAAATTAGGGGTTGGATTAGAGGACCTCTTTCCATCTTTCAGTCTAATATCATCCTATGACTCTGGTTCAAATCCAGGCTCTTCTACTGACTCCTGTGTCACCCTGGGGAAATTACTCTTCCTCTCTATTCCTTAGCTTCATTTCCTGTAAAGTTAGGGGCTGAGCTTGAGAACATAATAACAACAATAATATTAATAATAATAAAAATCACTTTGAAGATCACAAAGCACATCACAAGCTAGTTCCTTTGAGGACTGCCGTGGTCCCTTACAGCTGCAAACCAATGAACCTATGATCTTATTTCTCTAGATGACAACCAAGGCAGAAAGTTCAACAGAAACAGTCAGCAGAGGGAGTGAGCACTGCCTGAAAGCGATGCCTAGAGGTTTCAAAGGTCAGCTGAGCTGTCCCCAACCTGCTCTGAGATCCAATCATAGGACATCTGTGGAACGTCTGCAAATAGCTGAGGCATGGGTGTCTCTCCAGATGCTCAAGGATGCTTTGTAATTTTTGTTTCCCATACCCACGTTCCACCCTTTCCCCCAGAAGCTGAGGTTGGAGTGGTAAAAGGTGGATTACTATGCTAAGATTGACTGACCACTGAGAACAAGGTACTATAATCATCATGCCAGGCTGGAAGCTGCTTCAGGCTTGGAAGGTAGCATCAGAGAAGGCGTGGGAGCTCTCTGGGGAAGCTAGGGGACAATTTGAGGAAATTACAGTTATTCCTTAAAGGTACACTTTCTGGTTGGGTTCTTGGTTATAAAAGATAGAAATAATTTTGGAGGTCCAGAGTTGTATTTCAGGGCTTTTCTTTATATTCCTAGGTATTTGTTTGTCCTCTTTCCTGACCATGGCTCCTTCTGGACCCCCAGGACCTCCTGAGACCCCTCCCTGGGTGACTCAATCCACTCAGTCTTAAAACAAAGCTAAGAGCATGTTGTCCTGAGAGAGTGAGTTAGGCTTGCCCACTATATCTATCCAGCCTCGAACACTAGACCAGGCTTCACATCCCTTCCACCCACTGACATGTGAATGGTCATACAATCAATAGCAGCCTTACTCCAGAAATGGGCATGTCAAGTGACAGCCCTATTGTTCCTCATCACCATCCCCGTGACTACCCTCCCTGACCACTTCTCCTTTATATTTGTTGTTTTCCTCTATTATGGTGTAAACTCCTTTACAAGAACTCTCTCACATTTTTTATCTGCCTACAAGGCATGTGTTTTTGTTGCTGTTCAGACGTTTCAGTAGAATCCATCTCTTTGTGACCCTTTTTGGGATTTTGTTGGCAAAGATCCTAGAGTGCTTTGCCATTTTTTTTCCAGCTCATTTTACAGATGAGGAAACTGAGACAAACAAGGTTAAGTGATTTGCCCTGGATTATACAGCTAGTAACTGTCTGAGGCCAGATTTGAACTCATGAAGATGAGTATTCCTGACTCTATACCTGGCACTCCATGTACCATGGCACCACCTAGCTGCCCAAGGCATGTGCATGCCACATAGTAAATGCTCAATTAATCTTTTTTTTTTCATTTATTCTAAGAGGTAAATTCCCTCATTGGGCATTTTCTTTTGTCCTCCTCTCCTTGGAAGGAGGGATGAAGTCCTCTCTATCCCTATGCCTTCCTGAAGTACATAAAGGTTATCCATCATCATGACAAAGGCGGCAACTTTCCTGGTCATAGAATCAGAGAACTACAGAGTTAGAAGGCATGTTGACTCCATTTTCCAAACCAAAAATGGACACACAGACTAACCATCCTCTCTCCAACAAAATTATTTTGTAATTATAAAATTTATTACATATGATTGTATAATATTATTATTTTATATTGTTATGTTATATTGTTATATTATATCATATATTGTATTTTATATTATATTTTATTGTATTATATATATTACAGTATATGATATCATAAATCATGGTATATCATATTTTATATTATATTATATAGAAAATATTGTTATTTTATACATTATAAATTAACTGATATGGTCACATATTGTTTTGTCCCAGTAAAATATAAGCTTCTTCAGGGCAAAGGCTGTTTTGTTCTTGTCTTTCTATCACCAGCACTTTGTGTAGTGCCCCACATGTAGTAGTTGCTGAATTGAATAAACTGAATTAGTCTGATCACAGAATCACAGACTTAGGGCTAAAAAGGATCTTAGAGGTCATCTGCCTTCGTTTTACAGATGGGAAAACTGAGCCCCAGAGGGATTAAGTAACATTGGTCACATAAACAAAAAGCAATATGAGGATTTGTAGCCAGTTCCCCTTGTCTTTCAAATCCAGTATTCCTTGCACTTATAACAAATTGAATTCAATGGAATTGAGAGCTTCCTTTGCACTTTCAATTCTTGAAACTTGTCTCTTAAAAATACTGGGACTTAGAGTTTCCATTCTTAGAATCATGAAATCTCAAAGTTAGAAAGGACCTCAGGACTAAATCTATGATACTATGAAACAGGTCATATAGTCAACTGTAATGGTAATGAAATTTAAAGATCTCTTTGTACTGTCAAGCTGAGAAGTAGTTCGAACCTAGTTCAAATTAAGCCTCTGTTAAAGAAACAGAAGGCATGATCCCCTGTTGCTGATGTGACGGGAAGGGGCTGAGCAGGGAGGAGCAATACTATACATAAGGAAAAGCCCAGAGAGGGAGAGACAGATCTTCTTGGAGCAAGCTTCATGGAGGCAGAAGCTGCTGCCTCCAGGGAGGCTGGAGAGGAAAGGCCCCTCAGGCTGGAGAGAATGATTTTGATTTTGGGAACCTGGGTGAAGTGATTTTGATTCTGGAAACCAGTTGGAGCTTCTGCTGAGGAGCTGCTGAGTCTGAGGGCCAGCCAGAGCTTCTGGGAACTGCCAAAGACATCCAAGGGCCAGTTGGAGCAGCCGAAGACTGAGGAAGCAATGACTGTGATGCTGGTACTTTTCATGAACCTATTTGTGGCTTTGTTAAGCCTTCACTTCCCAAGAACAGATACTGTGAAGGATTTAAGGTGGATTGGACTCTGTGAGCTTCAGCATGGAACAGGAAGTGCTCAGAGAGCTGGACGAGAACATGGAAGCTGTCTGCCTTTGAACCCAGGTGACAGTTTGGTGAATCCAAGCAGGACCTGGGACCATGGAAGGAGATCCAGGGAATCTGAGAGACCACCCCAAGTCAAGTTGAACGAAGACTTTATTTGGATACTATGTACTGACTGAGAAATTGTAATTTACTATAGTGACCTAGTGGTGGAAGGCTTGTGTATTTTCTGATGATTAGATTGTGAATAAGTGATTGATTGAGTTAACTTAGTGTGCCCCATGAGTGGAGAACATTGAGTATTGTACTTTGTGTACCTTAAGGAGGCAAACCTCCTTAAGGATGATTGAATGACTGAGATGATTGAGTTACTAAATGATTGTTCTTTGTTCAAAACTGTGAACACTGCAGTGAAAACTACATGGCCATTTTCTGTGACGTTGTTGTGAATGCTATATTTCAATTTTCTGTAATAAGTTGTAATATTGTGAATGCTGTACCTTGATTTACTGTGAATGATTTGCTCTGATTTGTTATGGAATAGAGTGTTCACTATACTGTGTAATCAGAATCTTAAAAGCTGTTCACGGTAGCATTCTTCTGAAAAGCTGCTTGTACTTGGCTTTACATCAACCCACTGGGCAGCTCAGTGGCACAGTGGGTAGAGTGTTGGGTCTGGAGTCAAAAGATCTGAGTTCAAATCCAGCCTCAGACACTTACTAGTTGTGTGACCTTGGGCAAGTCACTTTACCCTGTTTGCCTCAGTTTCCTCATCTGCAAAATGAGCTGGAGCAGGAAATGGTTAACCCCTCCAGCCTCTTCGCCAAGAAAACCTCAAATGGGGTCATGAAGAGTCAAACATGTTTAAAAAACTGAGCAACAACAAACAATAGTTAAACAATTCCTGAACCATTGTCTCTGACAAGAGAGGAGGTCTTTGCTTGAAAACCTCCAGTGATCATGGAAGATATTACCTTAAAAAAAAAAAAAAACCAAACCTCATTCCACTTCAGAATTGTTAAGAAATTTCACCTCGCATGGAAATGATATCCGGCTTCCTGCAGCATTTGCCTAACACCCTTATTTCTAGCTTTTGAGGCCAAACAGTACAAGACTAATCCCAATCCATCAGTCAGATGAGATAATATTTGTAAAAGCACTTAGCACATACTAGATGGTATAGAAATGCTTGCTTAGGGTTAAACCATTAACCACTTCCCTTCCATCCCCTGATTCATATGACACTAGCATCTCTCAAATCCCTGGAGACAATTACCATTCTCTTCCCCCTGCCTTCCCAGGCTTCTCTTCCCTTTGCTGAACTTTCCCAATCCCACCAACATTTCCTTATATGACAATCTCCATGCTCCTCAGCATCCTGGTCATTGTCCTCTGGGCTCACTATAATTTTGTACAAATTTGTCAATGTCCTTTCTAAAATAAAGCATGCAGCATTGTACATTATATTCCAGACATCCGCTAACCAAGTTTTTAAAAAAACTGTCATGTCCCTCATTTTGAACTGTGTGTTTCTCTTATTCAGGCCAAGATTTCTTGAGGTTTTTTACTGCCATACCCCATTTTGGATTCACTTGAGTTCAGAGGACTCTAAAGCTCAAATCTTTTCTTTTCTTTTCTTTTTTATTCTTTTCCCAGGAACTGCTGTGCAGCCATATCTCCCCACTCCTGTACTTGGGTTCAGCTTACTTTTTGAGCCCAAGATGGATCTTCACTTTAACCATTATTTTTTGTTGTAGTTAAGTCACTTTTCAGTCATGACTGATTCTTCATGAGACCATTTGAGGTTCTCTTGGCAGAGTTACTGGAGTGGTTTGCCATTTCCTTCAGCTCACTTTACAGATGAGGAAACTGAGACAAACAGGGTTAAGTGACTTACCCAGGGTCGCACTGCTGCTAAGTGTCTGCCACCAGATTTGAATTCAGGAAGATGCTTTTCCAGACCTGGCTCTCTATTTCTGTGCCACCCAGCTGCCCTGACCATTATTAAATTCCACTTTATTGCATTCAGTCCTGGTGTAGCAGAGAGAGCATGAGACTACTAGGAATTCTGAGTCCTAGTTAGAGCTCTGCTATAACTCTCCAACAGGTCATATGATCTTGGGAAAGTTAATTCCTTTATCTGGACTTCAGTATTCTCTATAAAATGAGATAGATTTGATTAGATTTTTAACTCAGGGTGCATGAACTTTTGCTTTTACATATATACATACATACATATATATATATATATATATATATATATATATACACACACACACACACACACTCACACACATATGCATATATTTGTTTATATATAAATACATGCATGTATATATTTATTTATATACACATGCATGTATGTATGTACATATACATACATATATGTTGACAACTATATTTCAATAAAAATCTGTTTCTTTTGTAAAGCCATGGGGTTTTTTTTTTGGGTGTTTTTTTGTTTTGTTTTGTTTTGTTTTTTGCTTTTTGGAGGGCAATTGGAATTAAGTAACTTGCCCAAGGTCACACAGCTAGGTTTTTGTTTGTGTGTGCGCTAAGTGTCTGAGGCCGGAACCGAACTCAGGTCCTTCTGACTCCAGGGCCGACACTCTACTCACTGCGCCACCTAGCAACCCCATAATGTATGGTTTTTGTCCATGCCTTTCTTCTCCTCTAGAATTAGATTATAGAGGTCATAAAGCCTAATGTGGAGGAGGTCAAATATTCCAGCCTAAGGAGAATTTTTTTTTTTTTGCTTTTTGGAGGGCAATTGGGGTTAAGTAACTTGCCCAAGGTCACATGGCTAGGGTTTTTTTTGTGTGTTAAGTGTCTGGGGCAGGATCCGAACTCAGGTCTTTCTGACTCCAGGGCCAGCGCTCTACTCACTGCGCCACCTAGCCGCCCTGTAAAGCCATGTTTTTAAGTATCTAAAAAGAAGCTTCTGAGAAAAGGCAATCTTTACCAGTCTGCCAAACCTGAACACACACATGCACATGTATGTACACACATGCACACATACACATATAAACACACATGCACGTACAGTTAAGAACCCTTTCGAAGACAAACTCTAAGACCTTATCCCAGATGTAAGCATTTAAAGTTCCAAGTAAAATCTTGTTTCATAATTTATATTTAAAAGAGGCTGAAGACCAGGGAGTCAGCAATATTCCAATGATAAAGCAGAGTCAGAACACCTAGATTCAAATTCTGGTTCAGTTACTTGCCCTTTATACCATCTGCATGACCTTAGATATATCATATCAGAACCTCTCTGGACTTCAATTTCAACTGTAAAATTAAAGGGAATGGTTAAGGTGATCTCTGAAGGCCCTTCCAGTTAAATTCTCAATTATCCATAGAATTCCACAGGATCTATAAAACCAATAAAATGTAAGCTCCCTGAGAGCAGGGACTCTCTAATTTAGGGAGCCTCATTGTCTAGTACACTTAATGAATACAGTGTCGATTGATTGACTAATTGATCCATGCAATCCAGAAATCAGTGTAGTACTGATATATCTTATCTACAGAAGGAAATAAGTTTTTTTTTTCCTTTTTGGAGGGAGAAGGCAGGGCAATTGGGGTAAAGTGACTTGCACAAGGTCACACAGCTAGTAAGTGTTAAGTGTCTAAGACTGGATTTGAACTCAGGTCCTCCTAACTCCAGGGCCAATGCTCTAGTCACTGTGCCACCTAGCCATCCCAGAAATGTGTTTTCAAAAGAAAAGAAAAGAAATCCCCAGGCTGCTTCCTTATTTTCCCTATTGGGATGTTCCCATGGCAAAGCTCCAATATCAACATTCACTATGTCCAGTTTCTAAAGCTGACTTGGCAGGAACACCAAAGGCCCTAACATGGCTTTGTACATTAGTGGGGGGAAGGATACCCTATGACCCCACTGAGATGTGTTTGGTTATATGATCCCTCCCTGTTGATAAACAAAGATGAAGGTCAAGAGATGCTTAACTTTAGAAATACACAGCATGACTTAGCAAAATGAGGCTACTACCCTCTGCCCCATCTTCTCCAAAATGGAAGAGATCCAAGGAAAGCCTCTTTTGTTGAGTTGTTTCAATCATGTCTGACTTCTTCGTGACTCCATTTGGGATTTTCTTGGAAGAGATACTGGAGAGGTTTGCCATTTCCCTCTCCAGCTCATTTTACAAGTGAGGAACTGAGGCAAACAGGGTTAAGTGACTTGACCAGGGTCACACAGCTAGTAAATGTCTAAGGCTGGATTTGAACTCAGGAAGATAAGTCTTTCTGACTCCATCTATCCACTATGCCAACTAGCATACTAAGGAAATCCTCAAGTGCCTCCATTACCACATTGATTTTGAATTCCTGATCCATTCATGATCCGTCTAATTGAACAGCCATTCCATTGGTCATACAGAGTTAATTCCCAGGTCACTTCTGAACATGAACATCCTGGTTCTGAAGGTTTGACTGTGACTTGGTAAGTGACTTTGTCCCTTAAATCCATTTCTCCATGTAACCGGACAGAATGAAATACGGACAGAGATACAGAAAAACACAACTCCAGCCCTGCTACAAGTGGGTCCCCACCCGAAGCCAAAGCTCTTAGTAGCAAGGTGAGATAGGAGAAGCTGATCTATCGCTGACCTAGCCCTTCCCCAGACCATTAACTTCATTCTGATCACATATTCTCAGGCTACATATTTTACTTTTTACCCAATATGGTCTTCTGCTTACAACTTTTTAAATGTCAAGAAGTATCCTGTCTGTACCTGGCTGAGACCTTACAATGACTTAGTATAAGGTCCCTTTCTGGCCCTAAATCAGGGTTTCTTAACCTGGAGCACATGAACTTTTTTTAAACTTGATAACTATCTCAATACAATCAGTTTCCTTTATAATTCCATGTATTTTTTTATACAATTAAAAATCTTATGCTGAGAAAGGGTCCAAGGCTTCCCTAGACAGCTATGACACAACACAAAAATTAAGAACTTTTGCTCTAAATGTGAGCAGTGATTTCAGGAGTGGGGAAGTTCCTCCTCAAGCAGATTGCAGTCCATTCATAACTTTGTCAAGAAGTCCTATGGCAATGCTTGAGACACAGAGGGGTTAAATTACCTGCCCAGAGTCATGCAGCTAAGGAGTGTCTGAGGTGGGATTCGAACACATTTCTCACCAGAGCCTAAACCCAACATCCTACTCACATCTCCTGTCTCTATTAAAAGAGAGCATGACCCACCCACTGCAGGTCCAGGATCTCCTCAAAGGGCACCTCCCACAGGTCTACAGGAGGAGAGGATTGGATCAGGATGATATGGGACTCAGGCATGGGCAGGGAGCACGTGGGGGAGCTGGAGACTTGGAGGGTTCTGCACTGTTTGAGAGGAAAATCTACTATATATGCCTGTCTGACTCTCCTAGCAGCTACAAAGTAGGTGCCTAATAAATGTTCTTTTAAATGAAAAAAAAAAAAAAGAGAGAGCATGGATAACCAGGACATAAGATATACAGACAATAGGCTATAGAAATCCATCTTGCCCTACAAGAAAGTTAGGGTGGATAGGGGAGGAAATAAGAGAAAACAAATTAGGGGAAGGGGTATTCAGTAGGCTGGCTATCTTGGGGTGCGAGGTAGGGGAGAGATGGGGAGTAATTTTGTAACTCAAAATCTTGTGGAAATGAATGTTGAAAACTAAAAATAAATTAATTAAATTAAAAAAAAAGAAGAGAGAATGGCTTGGTAGCACCATAGTAGCTTGGAGACAGGAAGGCTCATCTTTCTTTCTTTCTTTTTTTTTTTTTTTTTGCTCTTTGGAGGGACAATTAGGGTTAAGTGATTTGACCAAGGTCACATGGCTGGTAAGTGTTGTCTGAGGCTGGATTTGAACTCAGGTCCTCCTGACTACAGGGCAGGTGCTCTATTCACTGTGCCACCTAGCCACACCAAGGCTCATCTTTTTAAGTTCAAATCCAGCCTCACACACTTACTAGCTGTGTGACCCTGGGCAAGTCACTTAGCCCTGTTTGCCTCAGTTTCATCATCAGTCCAATGAACTAGAGAAGGAAATGGTAAACCACTCCAGTGTCTTTGCCAAGAAAACCCCAAATGGGGTCATGAAGAGTTGGATACAACTGAAACAACTGAACAATGCAGTAAAAAATACAGGGCATAACTGGCCTAAAGAAAGAAAAAGGAATGAATGGAAGAACCCCCAAAATCAATCATCAAACAAACAAACAAGTAAACCAGGGACCAGGTTTCTATTATCCTGAGAGAATGAAAGCACCAAACACAAATGGTTGTACCGAGGACCGAAGGACCCATCAGTTTTACGGCAAACACATCCCAGCATCAGCAGAATTATTCTGTGACCCATAAAATAGAATGAGATATCAACAGAGCCACTCATTAAATTCCAGAATCCCATGGTGTTAAAGATTGAAAGAACACCAGTGGCTATTTGGTTCACTCTGTATTCAAGACAAAATCCCTTCTACAAAATCCCAGACTAATGACCCTCCTGCCTTGGCTTGGAGACACCAGTAAGTAGGATCCTCCTGCCTCCCAAGGCAGCCCATGCCACTTGTGAGAAGCCATCATTACTAGGAATTTTTTTCCTTATCTTAAGCCCAAATCTGCCTTGTTTTAACTCCATATCCTGGCCCCCTGACAAATGGACTGAATCAAAACCCACTTCTCAGTAACATTCCTTTTGATACTCAAAACTCTCCTATCCTCCCTAAACCTTTCCTGCTCCAGGGTAGATACCCCCAGTTCCCTCAGTCAATAACAAAAGTCATTCATTCATTCCTAGGGTATCAGTCCCAAAGAAAAGATAAGAAAATGTACCCCTTCCCACTTCTTTAAAGATGTGAGGAATGATGCATCTGGAAGATAGCAGACACCATTAGATTGGGTTGCTGTATTTGGTTAGTTTTGTTTAAGTCAATGTTTTTAGAAGGGGGAGGGTTGTATTTGGAATTAAAATTATCTAAAACAAAAAGACATAAATAAAAACTTTTAAAAATAAATACTTGGGGATTTTTTGTTTTGTTTGTTCTTGAGATTGGGTTTTCCTTTTTCACCAAGGCCTAGAAGTACTTTCATCCCTTCCACATTGTGGGGGTTAGAGGTGCAGTGCCCCTGAGATCTGGAAAATCCATGTAAAAGTTTTTAGCCTTCCCTTCATTCTGAAGAAGAAGTCTGAATTATTTTGGTATTAAAAGATAAAATATGTTGAGATTATACAATAACATACATATATTTTATGCCTTTCTCAGTTTCTAAACTTTTTCTCTGTCATCTGCTGGCTTTCACATGTCAACTGCAGCTTCTGCAAAACGCCCGCCAAATTCCCATTCAAGTTTTTACACCAACCTAGGATATATCAAAACCACAATGAGGAAAGTTGTGAAGTAGAAGGAAGAACTATACAGTGACCACTTACATCCCACTACTGACCCTGCTCTATCATGATCAAGGGGAAAAGAGAACAGGGAGCATGCATTTATGAAGTGCCTACTGTGTGCCAGGAGCTGCATTAAATATTTCTCTACAAATATTACCTCATTTGATCCTCACAACAATCCTGGGAGGTTGGTGCTATTATGATCCCCATTTTACAATTGAGGCAGATAGAAATGCAATGACTGGCCCAGGGTAACACAGCTTGACTTTCTCTGTTATCAGCCTGGATCCATTCAGCCCCCCTCAGGCCTGGAATCCCTCACTCCCCTCCTGGGGATTCTCCATACTGGTACCTGACTTAGTGTGAACATCCAATTGTCTGTAGCCCTAGTAAAGCTCAGAACTCCAGTGCTCTAATGACTCACCAGCTTCAGCTCTACCCATAGCACAGACTACAGAGTTCAACACAACCCCGGGCCAACATAAGTGCTTGTTGATTGACTGGTTGATTGATTGCTCACACCTACCATACGCCTCCTTGTTACCCTTTTGGTGATTCTCCATTTTAATTCTTTGGAAACTGTGGTGTTCTGTGAGTGTCACTGCAAGAATATTACAATTTAAATTAACATAAAGGTGGGGGAAAATGAAAGATCTTTGGTTACTGTTAGCAAACCCTAAATATAACTCAAATATAGCTTTTAGTAATCCCAAGATATGACATATCATTGGTAACAACTCTGACACTGGCCTCAGCTTTTTTTTTTTTTTTAACACGCATTTTTTTAAAAAGTTGCTCATTTTTAGCATGGAAAATTTTAAGCTCTTCTCAAATAAACCATTCTTGGGTATGAATAGATGTGTTTTACTCCTACTTAATCACCCACATGCTGTCTAAATCTAGTGTCACCTATATGAAGCCATGACCAAGTTGGGGAAAATGGACTTTGATATTCATAAATGGTTTTTAGATTCCCGATTGTTTTTTTTTTTTAACTCTGGGGATAAAATCCCCCCTTCACTCCAATTTAATAACCTAAATCTCCCAAGCTCTCATTTTGCTGAGTTGGGAGGACAACCCTTTGCACTTCAGTGGCAAGACATAAAAGTCATTCTAGAACCACAAAACTCCTCCTTAATGAAGGCTCTCGGGAAACCGTGGTTGCCCTCCACTGACCAAAATAGTAGACCAGCATGAAAAGATTGCAACTCAGAAAGTCAGTGCAGAGTTTCCTTCTTACTCTGAATTCAAGCAAAGCTTTCTCTTGCTCTTTATTCACTCTGGACTTGAGGGTGAATCTTGGAGTCCTTTTTTAAAATTCTAATTTTCATATAGCATCCTTTTTTCTAAGGAGCAATCCCCTGGTACATGAAGGGAGGTGGGAACTATGTGAAATTTAGATCCATAGACTCAGAACTCCAGAATCTAGGCTTGGAAGGGTCGTCCTACCTGGCCCAACTTGTACACAAATAGAATTCCTACTACAAAATTGTTCACAAGGTCACTATTCAATCTTTGTTCAATTCCTCCTACAGAGGACCTGACTCCAATTGTTAGGAAGAGTGTTTGGAGAGGTAGAGTTGTTCATTAATTCATTTGCTTATTAGGTTTATTTGCTTCTGGTCCCAAACCTAAATTTGTCTCTGTTAGTTTGATCATCATTGCTTATAGTTGGGCTCCCTGAGGTCAAGTTTAACAAATGTAATCCTTCTTCCAATTGACAGGCCTTCACACACTTGAAAACAGCAATCAAGTCCCCACTACATGCCTGCTTCTGTAGGGTGAATGTCCTTCTCTCAGTCATGAACACCAATCCTTCTACCATTCCTTTTGTCTTCCTCTAAGCCTTCTGCAAATAATCAACATGACACCCAGAAATGAACACAGAGGGTATAGGGATGCTATAACCTCACTATTCCTGGAAGCTATGCTTTTCTTAATACAGTCCAAGTTCACATTAAACTTTACATCTGTTATATCTCACTCATGACTCCAACTGATCTTGAGATCCACAGAAACCCCAAGATATTTCTCAGGAAACTTGTTATCTAGCAACACCTCCTCAATGTAAGTCAAAGACCCCAGGCTCCAATCCTGGCTGTACCACTAACTACCTGTGTGACATTGAACACATCACTAAAACTCACCAGGCATTCATTTTTCTCATCTGTAAAGTGAAAGCGATTGGACTTGACCCCAAAAATGTCTTCCAACTATTGTACCAATGTACATACATGTGCATACCAGGAATATAAGCAATAACCCTTCAAGTCTACAGAATGCCTGCTTAGTAGAAGAAACACAGAAGAAATGAGGAAGACATTTTGGCTGCTACATAAAGAGCTAATTTGTCTATACCCTTTGAAGATCCAGAAATTACAGGGTCAGGTCCCAGTGAGATTTTTTTCTCACGTATTTCTCAGTACATAAGACATATTAGACAGACCAAAACCTGTACCAATAACTAAATTGGAGTAAGACAGCAGGAGGGACCACATTTGGCACATTGCTCAGGAATTCTAATGATCTGAAGCTGTACCCTGACACAAAATCCCATCTCTTTATTGCCAATATTCTCCCAGAATTGCTGTAGGACTGCAAATCCCAAGCACCAAACATTGAGAATTGTCTGTGACCCCAAGGGTCACGGAGATATGCTGGGAAGGCAGAAGCAGACTCAGTCATATTACTAATGATGACTTGGGTGCAAGAAGTCATGCAGAAGACAGTAACTAGGCAACATATGAGCAGATGAGGCAGGAGGTAAGTCATGTTAAGCTAAGAGCCTGGGACTTTCTGGACAGATAGGGTTCTACCCTAGAACCTATGAAATGTTAAAAGACCTGGAAAAAGCCTAGGAGCATAAACCATAAATCTAGAGTTGGAAAAGTCTTCAGAGGTCATCTGATTCAGTCAGTCAATAAGCATTTTTAAGCCCTTACTTTGGGGCCAGGCACTGTGCAAAGTTCAGGGGATACAAATGCACCCTCGGGGAGGGTAGAATGGGGAAGAGCCTAAAGAAGGAGTGGGTGGTGAGTGCACATGATGGAGAAAGCCAGAGCAGAGCCAGGTGGGAAACGAAGAGACAATTGGCCTGGGCAGTCTCCTTAAATGGAAGTTTTCACTCTGATGTCCATTTTACAAATGAGAAACAGATCCCAGGAGCATATGTAAGATGCCCAAGGTCATACAGGTAGCATGACTGGAATCCAGGTTCTCTACTCTAGATTTTTGTCTAGTACCAAAATAACTCTTTGCTTAATAAACATTTTTGAATGAATTAATGCCTTATTAGTTCCTTAAAGGTTTTCCTACTTACACCAGCTTTTACCCTAAGGTTCATTTATTCTATTTATTAGTGTGTGTGTGTGTGTGTATGTATGCATACATATATACATGTTTGTATATGTATACACATATATGTATGCCTGTATGTATACAAATATATGTTTGTTTTGTGTGTATGTGTGTATATATATATATATATATATATATATATATATATATATATATATATACACACATACATACACATGTGATTTGTAGCTAGAAGGGAGTTCAGAGGCTACCCAGTTAAATCCCCCTCATTTTACTGAGGATAACAAGGAACCTGCCCAAGGTCACACAGTTGACACAATGACTGAGGCAGGATTTGAATACTAGGTCTTTCGCTCCAGATCCAATGCTCTTTTCCCCTAAGGCACACCAACTCCACCAAAGTTACCCCAAACATAGTGCCAAGCTTTTCCAAGGGCCAGTGGAAATGCTTATAGCAGTGCAGAATGCTGGGAAGGGGGGGACAGAACACACATGGGAAGGGCAGTCATGACGGCCTTCCAGGTCCTCAATACCTAACAAGTCCAGTGACTGTTTGCAAGCTTCAGTCCTCACTCACAAAATCTCCCATAAACACTAAAAAGCCATCTTTCTGATAAGCACTGTATAAATTTAGGAGCTGCTACAGGACAATTTTAAACAATTTACTAGTGACAAAGAGGATCCATAATAGGTGTTTGGATAGGATTTAGAATAATGAGTCACAGGCCAGCTGGGGAGAAGGGAAACTGTCCTCTTGCTGGGCAGTCACCATTCCAGAGCATTGGGTTTGGGATATCAGATCACCAGTTCTCAGAATTCAAACAGACCTCAATGGCCATCTAGACCCCTTACTACTGAAACAGAAATCCCTTATACATAAAATATACCCAACAACCTATTATCAAGCCTCTGTTGGAAACCTTGCAATGGAGAGCTCACTACCTTGTGAGACAGTCCATTCCTCTTTGGGGCAGTTCTCATTACAGAATTTTTTTTTTCCATTGAATCTAAATCCATCTCTCCATGACTTTGATTCACTTCTCCTAGTTCTGACCCCTAAGGCCAAGCAGAACAAATCTGATCCCTCTTTCAGGTGACTGCCACTCAAATATCTTAAAACAACTGTCATGTCTTCCTTGAGTTTTCTCTTCTCCAAGCTAAACAGCCCCAGTTCTTTTAAATGACCTTCATACAATACAAACTTGAGGCCACCATTCGCCATTCTAGCTACCTTCCTCTAGATGTTGGACCAGGATGTTGAATCTTTAAATCCATGTAAATAAACCAATAAGCATTTATTAAGCACCTACTATGTACCAGGCACTGGGCTAAGAACTGAGAATATAAATATGGGAAAGCAAAATAAAAAACACAAAGCTCCTACCTTAAAGGAACTCACAATCAAACAGATGTCCTTCCTAAAATGCGGCACTTGGTATATCCTTGCTAATTTATAAATAACATTAACTGTTCATTCACTTAGGGTGGTAGAACTTTTTATTTTCTCTTTTTGCTTATTCTCTACTCAGTATTTGATGACTAAAGTCTACATTAAGAAAATACTCCCTGTAGGCATCTAGGTGATGTAATGGATAGAGCATTGGACCCATAATTGGGAAGACCAGAGTTCAAATCCAGCCTCAGACAGGAACTAGACTGTGACCCTGGGCAAGTTATTTAATCCTATTTGCCTCAATTTCCTCATCTATAAAATGAACTAGAGAAGGAAACAGCAAACTACTCCAGTTATCTTTGCCAAGAAAACCCCCAAAAGGGGTCATGTAGAGTCAGTTACAACCAAAGTAACCAAGACCCAGAGAGATCAGGACACTTCTCAGAGGCCACACAGAGAATCAGTGGAAAGGCCAGTTCTGATCTCAGGTCATTTATCTCCAAGTCCAGCAGCCTTTCCACTGCCCCTGAATACCACCTAGATCAGCATCTTCAGTTTAAAGTCTAAAACCTTGTTTTCATTTCCTGGCTAGAAAAATGCCCATTTCTGTATTTATTCAGCTTTCCACAGATGAATGTAATGTTGTTTTTTTTTCCTACAACAAAATATGAATGAGTCCCAGTGTCACCAGGTGCCTCTCTTCTGTTTTCCAAGCAGCCACTCGGTGGCAGATGGTACAAATGCCTTGGTGGGTTGTGCGCTCTCTGAATTGTCCCAAAGAATAAAATCATTCGTCTGACCGTGTGTTCCCCAGCTCGTGGTTCCCTGACATTCCTCCAGGGATGGGGAAAATTAAAGTGCCTGAAATCAAAGCAACTGTGTGAGTTCCCCTTTAAAGACTCAACATCCTGGTCCAACAAAATGTCTCTCAATCCCCACCTCACTGTGGTCCTCTCTAGTCCTGGTGTCTTCACTATGGTCCAGTGAAGAGAAAGGTGGATTTGGAGTCAGAGGTCTCTACATTCAAATCCTTACTCTGTAACTTACTACCCATGTTACCCATGTTACTTTAGATAAGTCACTTCCCTTCTCCCTGCCTCAGTTTCCCAATCTGTAAAATTAGGGGTTTGGAGTAAATAAAGGTCCCCTACATTTCTGAATCTATGATCTTGTGATTTATGAGGCAGCTAGGAGACATAGTAGATAGAACAATGGGTTTGGGGCCAGGAGGACCTGAGTTCAAATCCAGCTTCACACACTACTAGTTGTGTGACTCTGGTCATGTCACTTTACTTCTGTTTGCCTCAGTTTCCTCAACTGTAACAGGGGGATAATAACAAAACCTCCCTTGCAGGATTTTCCCTGAGATTTAATTGGTCTCTTTGTCAAGTACTTAGCATAGTGCCTGATCTTAAGCTGATACTATATAAACACTTTCTACCCCTTCCTTTGGTGTGAACTCTTCTCCATCTTTCTAATGCACTTAAGGAGACAGCAGGCACAGTAAAGTGTTGGATTTATAATTAAAGGACTTGGGCCTTCATCTGACACTTATGACCTGGATCATTTGTAAGGACTGGCATCACTGAGGCACTAGATCACTTACCCCATAGTTTCCATGCTACAGATTGAAACCTTCACCAGGTGAAAACACGTACCACTTAATACAACAGTCAAAGACTTTAAACTTAAGGATGAAAAGTCCTTGAAAGCTATTAGATTAACTGAGTGATACTGCATAGGGAGGACACTTAGATTGGCTGAGGAAACCTTATCATGTCCTGGGGTAGGAAGGGCAGTGTTTAAAAACAAGCACTGATTCTAAATCCAAGGAGGGATGTGACTAAGTGACAAGTCAGGAGGCAGCAATTCTGAATAAGAAAGAGCCACTCAGGGGAGGAAAGGACAGCACCTTGACCTCAGGCCTTGCTCTCCTCCCCATTCCTCTAAGCTAGAAGACTTTGTAAACTTTACTTTCCCATAGATATCCTAGCTTTGCCCCTGGGACAATAGCAGGCAGCAGAATCTGCAGAAGGATGGGAAAATTGACTGAAATTTATGAGAAAATGCAGATTCAAGACTTTCTAAGGAACCTAAAAAAAAAAGCTGCACCATACCTACGGGGAATATATTAAGGATGCTACCAAAGGGACTTCCAGGAGCTATATCACTTTGCTACATATATTCTCTAAATCTGAGCCCACTTTCCCCTAGATTCCACATGCACTCATGCCAGAGTATATCACAGACACACTTTTAGGAACCATTTTGTATCACCTGTTCTCATTATCCCCTAAAAGCTAATTAAGACTTGCAGAGTAATTGATATCAACTGATCCTTATGGTGAAAAGACACCCTGATGGGGGCTCATGAGTTATTGCATTAGAAAGAGCTTAGACCTTGGAGCCCTAAAGGCATGTAGTGGACTTGCTCTGGTAACCTGACTCATCAGCATAAGTGGGAGATGGGATATTAGCACCAAAGTTGTATACTATAGAATCAATCAACAACCATCAATCAACAACCATCTATTTAGCACTTAATATACGCTAAGGCCTAGAGATAAGAAAGAAAGAGTAAAAAGAAAAAATCTTTGCCCTTCTAATAGGATCCTCCTACCTTAAAAAAGAATCTACTCTGCTGGATGGCTATCCTTTGAACTGGTTGGCCAAGCCCTGTGGCTTTTCTGATGTTCACAGTTAGGTCACTTGTTCATTTATTCCATATGCAATCATTAAATACCTATGGCATACACAGCACAGTTCAGAGTAAGAGAAATAGAGTTTATGTGTAACATGGGTCTCTGTCCTTATGGTGTTTATAGTTATCCAAAGGAACTCTAGCATATAATATCAGAGATTTTAGATACAGAGGAGAAGGGACCTCCAACCCTGCCATTTTAAAAATGAGAAAAGTAAAGACCCAAGCAGTTAAGTGATCTATCTAGGATCACACAGGAAGCAAATAATAATAGTAGAAATTTAACCCTAAGCCTTGACTCCAAATCCAGGGCCTTTTCCACTGCATTATACTGTCTTAGCCTAGGCTAGACCCTTGTTTCCTTCTACCACCTTCTACATGAGGGGTTTCTTGATCTCTCCAGTTGCTAGTGTCTCCCCAACAAAATTGCATTGCATTTTGTATATATGTCATATATATTTATATGGGTATATATTTCCTGCTCCCAGTAGATGTAAGCCCCTTGAAGGCAAGACTGTTTCATTTTTTATATTATATTCCTAGCACCTGACCAGAAGAATTAAAGAGCTGGTTTCAGTGTTGGGAAGACCAAGTTTCCAATCCTGTTTCTGATACATCCTGGCTGTGTGATTCTAGGAAAGTCACTTGACCTCTCAGTGTTGCACACAACTCTCTAAGACTGTAAATTGCAGACAGGAGTATATTGGTAGGTATTTAACAAATAGCTTCCTCCTCCCCCCTATAAAATAAAAAAACTAGACTTTTAAGTTTAACCTTAGTAACATTTTCCCCATCACTTTCTAAAGTCTAGACAACCAACAAAACCCTGACTTGCAATGTTTGCTGATTTCTGACTTATCAGTGGTCATAATGAAAAAAATTAACATTTGGTTATCATGAGCAGTGAAAGCTGGTTCTGACACACTCCTGCTTGCCTTCCTCGTGCAGGAATTGCCTATATCAGTGAAATCACAGGAATAGTCCACATTCCTATCCCTTTTCCTATTCTCGGTATCTAGCATTATATTTGGAGTATATAAAGGGCTAAATAATCCCTCATTGATTAACTGACTGAGGGATAGAGTCCCTGTCATTCTCTTGCTTACTTGCCCAGCTTACATTGTTTCTGCCTTTATTCTCTCTGGACCAAGGAAACAGATTGGTTCCCAGCTGAACAAATTTTCATATTTGTTGGAGGCATCTTTTTCAGGTAAATTTCCATTTGCTAAAGCTTTTATCAGGTAAAATTTACTTCCCATGACCATTGCTGGGGTGGAGCCTGTAGCCCAAATGTTTTTCATTTCAGTGAGAAAATAGCACGATAGGCCAAGTCCAACAGGGAGGGAGAAGGCGAGTGATAAAAACACAACTAATTTCAGTTTTGCCTCTTGCTGCCAATAAATCACTCAATGTCCAAGCTTGTGCCAACTTCCCATCTGAGGGCCACATGGTCGTCAGATTTTCCAACCACGTTATGACTTTCCTGAAATAAAACTGCTATGACTGCTAACCTCCCACATCCAGCTAAAGCACACACATGGGGCCCTCATTTTACCCATCCCAGAAAAGGCGGCTGATGAGCAGATCTTGTCTGGGCCTTGTCCCTGGAATATCACGTTCCAAAAAGGTCTCTCTTCCCCACAATCATTGTTAGACATGCTGAAACATGACTCTTACAAGAATGTTCAGACACCCTCACCAACTCTGGAAAATGACAAAGTGTTCATTCCATAATCAATCCTGCCTCCTGCTTCTTCCCAGCAAGGCTGAGTCAAGTCAACAAGCATTGATTAAACTCCTACTATGTGTCAAGGAGCATGTTAAACACTGGGGATGCAAGCAAAGGCAAAAACCAATCCCTGCTCTCAAAGTTTGATGGGTGAGATAACATGAAAACTATGAATAAACAAGATATATAAGTGAAAAATTAGAGTTATCCCCAGCCCCTTTGCTTGGCTCTGTCATGGGGCTGTCCCATACCAGAGAACCACAGTCATTATCCTAATGAGGGCTGCTATTGACAATCAGGTTCACTTAGGATCATAGGACTATAGACATAGACCTGGAATGGACCTCAAAGGTCATTTAGGCCAACCCCCTCATTTTACAGATGAGGCCATGGGGCCCCAAGAGGTTAAGTGACTCACCCTGTCCTCAGGTACAAAGTGGCAAATAAAACGTTTGAATCCAAATCCAATATTCTTTCCACCAGAAAGAACTTACCATAGTGTCTGGCACACAGTAAGCATTTAATTAATATTTGTATCTTTCCTTCCCTCCTTTCTTTCTTCTGTCTTTTTTCCCTTCTCCCTCCCTTCCTTCTTCTTTCTTCCTTTTCTTTCCCCACTTCATTTCTTCCTTCCCTCCTTTCTTCCTTCTTTCCTTCATTCCTTTTCCCTTCCTTTCTGACTTCCTGCCTTCCCTCCTTTCTTCCTGCTTTTCTTCCTTCCCTCCTCTCTTCCTTCTTTCCGTCATTCCTTTCACCCTCCCTTTTCCCTTCCTTTCTCACTTCCTGCCTTCCTTCCCTCCTTTCTTCCTGTTTTTCTTCCTTCCCTCTTTTCTTCCCTCCTTCTTTCCCTTCTTCCTTTATTCCCTCTTTTTCCCTTCTCCTTCACTTCTTCCCTCCCTTATTTCCTTCCTATACCACACTGCTTCTCATGCCTAGTCCCTTTAGACTCCATTCTATGCCACAAAAGCATAGAATGGATTTGTCAACCATATTTCATGTGAAAGTAGGGAAAATAGCCCCAAGATGTTTCCTTCCTTCCTTCCTTGAGGACATAACACAGAGCAGCAGTCTAAGAAACAAAATACTTGGGTTCTAGGTATAGCTTTGGCAGGAGCTTACTGGGTGACCTTGGACAAATCTCTTCCCCTCTCTTGCTCCTTATGTAGAAAATGAGGGGTCTAAACTAAACAATTCCTAAGATCTCTTCTACCTCTTATTATCCTTACAGAGACATCACTGCTCATTTGTATGGCGGAATGGATTCTAATTCATTGGGTTAGATATTCTCTGAGCTTCTTTCCAATGACATTTGGTGACTCTGTAAATACTATGATTCTATTGGCCCTTCCAGCTTGGCCTGTCTGAGATCATAAAGCTCTTCCCAGCTCTGCCAGCCTGTAATTCATTCTCTGAGCACTTCCAGCTCTGGAAGTCCATCATTCTGCTATGCCTTCTAGTGCTAATAGTCTATGGGGCTTGTGGTTACAGAATCAGAGGATTTCAGATTTAGATAGGACCGCAGAGGTCATCTAGTCCAATTCATCCCTGAACAGGAATTCTCCACTGCAACATCCCCAACTTCTTCTAGCCTCCATTCAGAAACTATAGTGAGGGGGAACTTCTGTCTCTTCTGTGTTCTAAGACCCCTCCTAGCTCTGACATCCTCTGCTCTAAGGTCCCTCCCAGTTCTGACCTTCTGTGTTCTAAGACCCCTCCCAGGTCTGATCCTGTGTACTAAGGCCCCTCCCAGCTCTGACATCCTGTGTTCTAAGGCCCCTCCCAGCTCTGACCTTCTCTTTTTTTTTGTTTTGTTTTTGGAGGGCAATTGGGGTTAAGTAACTTGCCCAAGGCCACACGGCTAGGTTTTTATTTGTGTGTGTGTTAAGTGTCTGAGGTCAAATCCGAACTCAGGTCCTTCTGACTCCAGGGCTGAAGCTCTACTCACTGCGCCACCTAGCTGCCCCTGACCTTCTCTTTTTGAAGGCCCTTCTCAGCCCTGACCTTCCATGTTGTAGGGTCTCCAGGCTCTGTTGTTCTAGGTTCTCAGATTACTTCCTAGCTCTGTCCCAGGATCCTCTTTCCCTCTGATATGCTAGGATTCTGCCATACCTTTAGCAGAGGCAGTCAGATATCAGAGAAAAGAACAATAGCCTGAGGAAGCCTGGGATCCAGCCCCTGCCAGCCCACTCGCTGCCCTGTAACCTCAGCCTAACCACTTTCCCTAGGCTTCAGTTTCTTCCCCTGCAAAATGAAAGAGCTGGGCCAGACGGTCTGTCCCTCTAAAGTCAGGTCTTGTTCTAAATCCTTTAACGGTCAGACTTGCCTTCCATCTCTCTGTCTGTTCTTCTGTGAGTTCAGCTCATTTCTTATTTCATCCACATTTTACTGAGGAGTGCCCATTGCTGTCTGGGAAGAAAGGAGTTCCTCTGAGCCTCTGGCATGGGCCATTCCAGCTATCTGGGAAGTGGGCTAGGATGAAGTCCCTGTGGGTGGTTTTAAGGGCCTTTGTTTTTAACAGTATCATTTAGGTCAGGCTGAGGTGGATGTGGATAGAAAGACTAGCAAATGAACTAGTAAATGAAGCCTTGATACAGAAGAAGAAAAAACTAAAATAGTCCAATTGATTTAGAATAATAACTCACATTTCAATAACACTTTACAGGGTTTCCCAAGGATATCTCTAATAATTCTAGGGGAAAGCAGATGGTAAAAATATTTTTTTTTGTTTTGGTGCAAACCTATCATTTCATTGGTAGAGAATGATAGTTCTCAATATGTGGGCCTCAGACCCCTGGGGGTGGTCTTCTGTCTTTCTGGAGGACTGGTGGGGGGTGGGACCTTGCAAGGGGCCCATGAGGTCAAAACTATTTTCATAATAAGACTAAGTTGTTCCTTGCATACCAAAAAACTTCTCCCTTTTCCAACTACATATCTATGTGAAGCCAGGTTTTCTTCATATCTGTTGTTCAGTCATTTTCAGTATGGTTTGAACCAAGTCCCCCTTATACCAAGGGCAACAAGACTAGCCATTGACATGCTACAAATACCTTATTTTACAGATGAGGAAACTGAGGCATACAACTAGTAAGTATGAGACCCAGGAGGTAAGTTCAGGTCTTTCCTGATTCCAATGTTCTTCTTGCTTCACAGAATTACAGCAACAGAGAATTTGGAAGGGACCCCAGAGGCTTCCTAGGCCAACCTAGAATCCTCTCTATGATGTCCCTAACAAGTCATCATTTGACCTTGGTTTAAAGATCTCCAGGGAGGAGGAGACCATGACCTCCAAAAGCAGCCTATTCCCTGTGGGGGAAGTTGTAACCATTAAGACGTTTATAGATTAAGGCTCAAAGTGTTTCCTTGCAGCAGCCACCCAGTTGTCCTTGTTCTGCCCTCTGGCGCAAAATAGGATGATTCTTGTCCCTTCTCCACATGACAATCTTTCAAATTATTGAAACTGTCATGTCCTCCTTCAACCACAGGTGATAAAAAGAAAGTGAAAGAGAAATAGGGTGAGAGACAGAAACAGAAACAGAGAAAAAAGGTCCCAATAACCACAAAAGAGTACTGCCTTATGGAACCTCTATTCCATAAAGGAAGTTAGGTCCCATTATCAATTATGCATATGAAGGTTATTTGATGATTATCCCTGACTGGACAATGCAATATCACTGACCTCTCCATAAAGGACAGGAGTCCCCTAAATTTCTGAAATAGGATACAAAATATTCAAATGAATTCACTTTTCTTCCTGCTTTTAGCACCTAAATTTAAATACCTCCTTAGTCAGAATCAATTGAATTCAATTAAGCAAATATTTGCAAAGTATCTAATGTGCGCCTAGCGCCATTCTAGGCTTTGTGGTAAAGATAATATTCAAAGACAGCCTGGCCTTTCACCTCCTGGATCTTACATAGCCTAGAGACATGCACAAGTCTACAAAACATAGAATACAAGAAAGAATTCTGAATTTAAGGTCAAAGGACTCGAATTCAAATCTCAGCTGTGTATGTCACTTAATACCCAATGGATCTTTGACAAGTCATTTAACCTTAGTGCCTCAGTTTCCTCATCTGTAAAAAGAGGAATTGGAGTAGATGAAGTCTAAGGTCCTATTTTGCTCTATATCTATAATCCAACAAAGAAAACCTTAAAATAATTTTAATTTAAAATCCATTTTAATAAAAGCTAAACCATTGCAACTGGTCATTTCCCTGCATATTCAGCTGCTTGTCACTGATTTCAAAGGCAAAACATGAAGCCTTTTTTGCTAGGCCCTGAGATTGCTGAGTAAGAGAGAGCATGACATAGTATGGGTCTGAGAGTCAGGAAGATCTGGATTCTAATCCTGTATCTGATTCTTCCTAGTTGTGTGAAGAGATGGAGAAATCACTTTCCTTTGGACCTCAGTTTCTTCAGGTATAAAATGAGGGAGTTAGACTCAGTGGCCTCTCAGGGCCCTTTTAGCTCCAAAGCTATGATGTTCTCATCTCTTCTCCATGGACTTGGAAGATGATGTGCAGAAATACTGGCATCCTCGCCTGCCTTTCCATCCAAATCTCTCAATCCCTTTTATGAAAGTGTTTGCATTAATGTTGAAGGAAAGAAGAAGGAGAGGTAGGGAAGGGGGAAGAGAGAGAGACAGAGACAGAGAGAGACAGAGAGAAAGGGAGGGAGAGAGAGGAGAGAGAGACAGAGAGAGAGAGAGAGAGAAGGAGGAAAAGGAGGAGGAGGAAGGAAGGAAGGAAGGAAGGAAGGAAGGAAGGAAGGAAGGAAGGGGGGAGAGAAGCAGAGGGAGGGTAGGATAGAAGGATGGAATAAATGAGAGAAGAAAGGACAAAAAGATAAAAGCAAGGCGAAGAAGCCCTTCCCTGCGGTAGTCCCCAAAGATCCATTTTTGTCCCCTCACCTCCTCATAATACCTCTCAGCAGCTGACAGTTTTCTCGGCACTTGGGCCCTTCATTCTTATCACCTTAAATCTCCAAGCACCATTCTGTCTCCATAGAAGAGCAAAAGGAGCCAGCAGGAGGGAAATCTTGGGCCCCTACGCATAATGACCTTCCCAAAGCGACCACCCCAGCACCCCCCTATCCCGCGGAGAAAAGCTCCATCCGCCTCCTGCAGGGCTCGCAGAGCCTGGGGTGAAAAGCCCCATCGTTCCTACATCGCCTTAGTTAGTAACAAGGCTGCACTCCAATGCTATTCATTTTCCGGCAGACCCCTTCAGAAGCGCCTTTATGAGACAGGTTATTTCTGAAGAGTATCTAATGCCCTGCGGTCTGCAAACGACCCCCTGTAAATAGAAAAGCTGCCTCGCTCCGACTGGGGGAACGTGTTTTCCTGTTCCAACAATTTAAAAGGTAAAGCGATTTCACTCTGGCGGCTGAGACGTATCAGCCGCAGCATCATCTGTCTGCACCAGCCAGCTTAGCAGCTCAAGACAAAGCCGAGGCAAACCAGCTTAGGGCAGCCGCCTTGTGAGTGACAAACGGAATGGAGGTGTCTGCTTGTCTGCAGTTCAAAGGTACCTTCTCATTGAAATGCTAAGCCAATAGCTGAAAGAGTTTAATAGAAAATGGACACAGAGCCTTATCTGCCAAAACAGAACTCAGTCTTCTTCTCAGTTCACGGATGAGTCCGCTCATTTTTTGAATGGACTTGTAAGACTTCACAGTGTCATCTCTTTGGGAAACTCAGACTAACCCCCATTAGCAACAGCAAAAGATCTAGTGAGGTCCATAAATGAAGCTTGCAATTGCAGAACCTAGCCAATAGCACTACTCAGAGATAGCAAAAATTCCCTCCATCTTTATCCACACTGGCTCCCTAATGCCCCACCACACTCAGCTGGCCTCCCCACATCAATTTCCGCGGAACTAGATATGTGATGAAATGCTGGTGTTTGAAATCAAGGACAAATTACTAGATTATAGATTTAGGACTGGAAGAGACCATACAGACCATATTGGCCTTCTCTGCCTCCTCTGCACACCAATTTTAATGGATGAAGAAACAAGGAAGAAGAGGCCTTGATGGGTTAAATGACCTCCCCAAGGGGGCACAGAGGCATCCATCAGGAACCCTGATTCCAAATCCAGTGTTTTGGTTTGTTTTTTGTTTTTTTTTTCTACTCTGCCAAAAGTATTCTAAAAATAAAAATCACAATTGAATTCCACAAATATTTCTTAAGCTCCTCTCAGCCTCTCAATGCCCCCAGACAATTCTTTGAGTTCCAGATGAATAAATGATCTTTAACAACAGAAATTTTTACACCAAGGGTTCCCCATGCTGATTAGATCACAAGTCTGGACCCCTTCACCATCACTCCCATCCCTAGCAAATAAAGTGCAGTTAATGCATTGTGTTGAGTACGAGTGTTATAAAGATGAAGCAAGACAGATTTTACCCTCAAAGAGTTTGAAATCTAATGGACTACATATTCAAATGATTAAAATATGTTCTCATATGGTAAATACATAGGCAAGGTCTAGATAGAGTGGCATTGGCAGGGAGGCGTTTCATGGAGAAAGTAGTACCCGCATTGGAACTTGAAGGATGAATAGGATTTCAACATGCAGAACTGTGGGAAGTCTGTCTGGGCACTGTGGACAGTGTGCTGAAAGAAAGAAATAATATTCTCTCCTCTGACACTGTCCCACTTGAGTTCAGGCACTCATTGCCTTACATGGGAACTATGGTAATAGCCTGCTGGTAAAGTATCCTGACCTCAGATCTCTCCCCACTCCAGTCTATTCTCCACCCAGCTGTTGAAGTGATGTTCCTCAAGAGGAAGCCAGGCCATGTCTTTATTTAATCAACTCCAGTGGCTTCCCATCACCTAAAAGAGTAAATATAAAAATCATGTGTTTCTCTTCCACAACCTTGTTTCCTCTTCCTTTCCTTTCTTCTTATAACTTACACTCCACGTGCATCCAGCAGCACTGACCTCCTTGCAGTTCCTAGATGCTCCGTCTCTCAATTCCAGATGTTTCCATTGACTCTCCACCATGCCTGGAAATCTCTTCCACTCACTCTCCACATCCCTGGCTTCCTTCAAGTCTCAGCCAAAGTCCCACCTTCTGCAAGAAGCGTTTCTCAATCCCTCTTGAAGCTACCCCTCTGTGGATAATCTCCAATTTCTGCTGTCCATAGCGTGTTTGTATGCAGTTGTTTGCATATGTGAGAGTAGGGACTGTCTTTTACCTTCCTCTCTAGCCCCAGCACTTAGCCCAATACCAGGCCCTTAATAAATGGCTTTTGGTTGATTGACAGACAAGTGGTAATGGTTATTCTAGCTTGTCTATAGAATGTATGAAAGAAAATGATGAGAGTAAGACTGGCCAAGGAGGATGGAGGCAGACAGTGCAGTACCTTGGAAGTCATGGGACGGGCAGGTGGAAGTCAGCATCCCAGGAAAGTGCTTTGGAGATTCAGGGGAAGTAACATAAACAATTCAATCAAATCAACATGTATTAAGTGGTTCTGTTAGGCAATTAATTTGTACTTTAGAATGAGACATTTAGATTTCAGATCTGCCATTGCCAATCCAGGACCCAGTCATTCACTTCTATATCACCCAGTTTTCTGCCTGAGCATTAAAGTAGCCTCAAAAAAAGTAGGAAATTAAGTCAAGTGACTTGATTTCTGAGCCACAGGTAACTTGATTCAACAAGACTTTTCCTTTCTCTGAGCCTCAGTTTTGCCATATGTAAAATGGAAGATAATAATCCTTCCCTCCCCCAGCCTCTACCTTGGGGGGAAGGGCTATTGTGAATCTCAAATGAGATTCAAATGGACATTTCAGCACATCTCTGGTTCCATTGATGTTGATATAAGGAGATCAGATATGAGTGTGGGGATAATTAGGGAGCCAGTGTGGATAAAGAGGGAGGGAATTTGGTATCTGTGAGTGGTGCTGATTGGGTATAGGACCTAGACCCCAAAAATGCAACCCAAATCTGGCCTCAGACACTTCCTAGCGGTGTGACCCTGGACAAGTCATTTAACCCCATATGCCTTAGTTTCCTCATCTGCCAAATGAGCTGGAGAAGGAAATGGCAAACCACTACAATATCTTTACCAAGAAAAATAAATGGGATCATGGAGAGTCAGACATAACTGAAATAATTAAACAACGACAACAATTCATCTAAACTTCAAGTACCCAAGGCAACTCTCTTTCAAAATATAATTTGTAGAGAAGGTGCCAACCTGCATTGGTAGAGGGATTTTTCCTCAGATGGGAATTTCCTATATCAATGAAATCACAGGACCATTAGACTATAATAAAGTCCTTAAATACAGGAGTTATCTTTGTAACTTATCATCTTATAACTTACTTTGTATTTATCTTTTGTATCCACAGCAAAGTTCCAAACATATGGTAGAAGTTCAATAAATAGTTGATTGATTGAGTAAGCAAATTGCTTTCAGAGAAGAAATAAACTAGGCTAGTGATGAAAGGCTGAATGTAAGCTTCTTGAGGACAGGGACCATGGTCTTTTCATCTTCGTACCCCCAGTCCTTGACACAGTGGTTTGCACACAGTAGGCACTTAATGAATGTTCATTGGACTGGATCGAATTGAGCCAGTATTTTCCTGAATGGCTCCCCTTTCCATGTCTGCCCTCTCCAGTGAAAGAAAATATAATATATGGAGAATAGCATCATGGATTAGCAAAGAGCTCTTCTTTATAGCATTTGGACATTCTCATCTGAACCCCAACAGCCATTGCCAAGCCAGGACTGTAACATAACTGTATCTCACTCATAAAGTTAAAATATGGCAAGGCTGAATTCTTCAGATGACGAGAAGAAAAGCAAACCATGTCTTGACAGTAAATTGGTGCTCCAAAATTGGTCTTAAATATAAAAATTCCAAAATAAGTTTTATTAACGAAAAATAAAAGAACACTGTCTAACAACAGCAGCCATGGGAAAAAAATCTGTGTGCCACATGTGAACAGGCGAACAAACAAGGGAAGAAGAAGTCAATTGTCCTTCCTGAGCTTCAGTTTCCTAAAGAATCCAATACATGAGATAGAAAAAGGTGGCCAAGAATTGAATTTGGAGTCATAGGACCTAGATTCAAATCCTGGCTCTGCCCCTTACCACTTGTGTGATCTTCAGTAGGTCAGCTTCTCTGGCTTACTTCCTTAAATAATTCCTTAAGTACTTCTTTAGGTTTTACCTTAAGTACTTCCTTACTTCCTTAAGTACAATCTTACTTTATTACTTCCTCATCTATAAAATGAGGGGATTGGATCAGAAGGCCTCTGAGGTCCCTTCCAGCTTTAAATCTGTTATCTTTTTGCTGAATTAAGCTAAATAATTGTATAGGAATTAAGCTAAATAATTGTATAGGAATCCTATGAGGAAATAGAGACCCAGGGAAATTGTTGTTTCCCAAGATCACATGGATAGTAAGTACCAGAGCCAATGCAGGTCCTCCTCTAGAAGGACAGTTGGTGGCACAGTGGATAGACTGCTATACCTGGAGGCATGAAGACTTCCTGAGTTCAAATCTAGCCTTAGGTGTGACCCTAAGCAAGTCACTTAACCTTGTTTGCCTCAGTTTCCTCATCTGTAAAATGAGAAGGAAAATGACAAATCAATCCAGTATCTTTGCCAACATGAACCAAGAAAACCCCAAGTGAGGTCACAAAGAACTGGATGAGACTGAATAATTGGGCAACAGCAGCAATTCATTCAAACTTCTACCCACCATAACTCTCTAAAAATACAATTTTATATAGCTTGTCTTCTTCCACTAAACAAACAACAAGTCAGACAAAGGTTTCCTTCGAGGTTATTGATAATTAATAGCACTGGCGAAGAAGCAGTGATGACCCCACATCCACAGTGCCTAAACTAGTCCAGGGCAACCGGACCTTTGCTCCACGGCACCAAATTCAAAGGGGTGATGACAGTACTACATTCCTTTAGCAAATTATTCTTACCCCCTAAGTCTCAATGGTTAAAGTTAAAATGGTAAGTTACTAGGTAACAGCATTTAACTTCTATTTATTTAGCAAGAAGCAAAAATACAAAGGTAACCAGATAATTGGGTAGTTGAACTTAAACCCTCTCCACCCTATCCCAGCAACCATGCAGCAGCCTTCCAAAAGCTCTCAGCAGAGACCGTTTTGTAAATGTATGTTGCTGGTCTCCAAATGACCCACACCTGACCTGGATAACTGATTTTTCAATAGAGAATATATGGAATATTTCCATCTTTCTTGCTACTATCTTGAGCCATTACTTCTGCTCATTGCCCAAGAAGAGTCATAGGATCACAGACCCATATCCCGAAGGAGGCCAACCAGTCCATCCCTTCATTATACAGATGGGGAAACTAAGTCTCCAAGAGCTAAAAATAACATCTCAAATCAAACAGGTAATGTTGGAGGAAAGATTTGAATCCAGGGAGTAGTTGGACATTTTGGTAGCCTCTGAGGACTGAAATGAATGCCCAACACATTACAAATACTCAAGACAACTTCAGCAAAGCAAGTTTTCAGGTGGCAGAAATCTGAGGTCTAGATCAGGTGTGGGGAACCTGTGGCCTTAAGGTCATGTGTGGCCTATATGGCCTTCTAAATCTTTAAGTGTGAACTTTTGATTAAACCTAAATTTTACAGAACTTAAGACCACAGATTGCCCACCCTGAATGCCAAATTGTATCTAGGTCCCTCTCACAACTGATGCACATTTGCCTAAGATTCTGGCTGACTATTCAGTTCCAACATCATAATAATGGGAGTAGGGAAAACATAATGAAGGCAAAACTGTAACCCAAGTCAGATCTTGGCATGAGGGAATGTCCTTGGAACACGGCCTCTAAACTCAATTCTTCCCTCAGGTCTTCACACCAACCTCCTGCGGAGCTATCCTCATCCAAGAAATTCTTGTTTTGAGGCTCAGGTACCCTGGAACAGTTCCATTGGAGGAGCCCTGAGCCAAGAGGGGTAGGTAGCTCTGGGTACACAGTACACAAACTAAGTCCCTTGCCTGGTCCCCAAGGGTAAGTGATTAGACCATAGTAAATAAACAGAGCCTCAAGGAATATATTTACTAGCTTTCCAGCACTCTGTATCAGCTGTCACAGAACCCTCCATGGGAGGGTAAACACTGGAAGGGCTTTGGCAGAAAATGTGAGTTTGCAAATGGCCTGCCAAGATTGCTTAATACCCCTCTGGCAATCCAGAGTTTGGCTCATCTAAGGCTAGACCTCAGCATGGTTGACTTCAGCCATGGCCTGTTGAGAACCACACCTTAGCAAAAGGATCACATCATCTGATAACATGGAGGTCAGAGCCTTGGTCTACCCAAGATAGTTGTGGTTATACTCGAGATTAAGGGGAGTCTAGCCTTCAAATGTAAGGAGCTAAGGAAGTGAATGTGATCAATGGAGGACATTTACACACATAAAGCCTCAGACAGCCCCTTTCTCAATCCATACTCCAGACCACCAGCACACACCCAATTGCACACATCAGTAGTTGTTGCTATTGTTAAATTATGTACAACTCTCAGTGACAATGTGGACCATAGCACACCAATATTGTCCATAGCATTTTCTTGGTAAGGATTTTGGAGTGGTTGGCCATTTCTTTTTCCAGTGGATTAATGAAAACAGAGGTTAAGTGACTTGTCCAGGGTTACACAGCTAGTATGTGTCTAAGGTTGGATTTGAACCCAGGTCTTCCAGACTCTAGACCCAGTGCTCTATGCACTGAGTCACCTACCTGCCTCTGTAGCAGACAGATTTTATTACCTATTACCTATTGGATTAGGAAAGGGAACAAAGGGAAGGAAATAAGCATTTATTAAAGACCTACTCTGTGCAGGCACTGTGCTGTTGTCTCATTTGATCCTCTCAAGAACCCTGGAAAGCTACTGTGATCCCTATTTTACAGTTGAGGAAACTGAGGCAGAGAGAGTTTAAATGACTTAGGATCATATAATCGGTAAGTGTCTAAGGCTGGATTTGAACTGAGATCTTCCTGACTCCAGACCCAAAGCTCTATTTACTGAGTCACCTCATTGCCAAATCTAATTTAGGATTGATCTTTCTCATCATGCTTTTCATTCATCACAAAAAATTTACTAATCCCCTCCAGTACAACTCTTAGCAAAATTTTGGATTGTTGTAGCCAGAGGAACAAGTTTTGATCTTGGGTTCTTAACTATATAATGAAGGGAGGAAATGTGGCCCAGTGTAAGTAATTAGAGTTGGTTTTTAGAGAGCAATTTCATGCTGCAAAGTACTTTACATATTTACTTTATTTTGATTGACTTTACTTGAATTACTTTATTTTTTTTTACTTATTATTTATGTACTTTATTTGATTCATAGGCTCTGGTTTCAAAGGACGTTGGTACAAATTTCATCTCCAAAGTGGTAACTTTAAGCAAGTCACCAAAAGCTCTCTGGACCTCAGTCTTCCTATCTGTAAAATGGAAAGGTTGAAAGAGATTGACTCTGAGGTCCGTTCTAGTCTTAGATCTATGATCCTAAATCAGATGACCTCCGGTCTTCTCTAGATCTCAGTCTAGGAACCTATCTTCACTTATTAAGTTAAGCTAATAAGAAGGGGATTGGGGTATTATGGAACAAGAGTCCTGGAACCCAGAAGACCTGAGTTTGAATTCTGGCCTTTAAGTGTTACTTGCCTACATTGACTACCTGTGTGACCTTGAACAAATAACTTTATACCCTGATATCTCAGGCTCCTTCTCTATAAAACGGCATTAGATGGTCACTGAGGTCCCTTTTCGTTCAATAGCTATAGTCCTATCTAGCTGCTGCCATGAACCCTCTATTCTTGTTGTTGCTCAGTCATTCGGTCATGTATGAGTCTTCATGATCCCATGACCCTTCCATCCCCCACTATCTCTCAAAGTCTGTCCAAGTTCATGTTGGTTATTTCCATGACACTTTCCATTCATCTCATTCTCTGCCAACTCCCCTTTTCCTCTTACCTTTGATCTTTCCCAATATTAGAGTATTTCTTTTCCAATGAGTCCCATCTTATTATGTATCCAAAGTATTTAAGCTTCAATTTCAGTATTTGACCTTATATTTTAATGTTGTTCAATCACTTTTTGGTTGCGTCTGAATCTTTGTGCCCCTTTTTGGGGTTTTCTTGGCAAAAAAATTGGAGAGGTTTGCCATTTCTGAACTAATTTCTTTAAGTATTGATATGATATGATCCCTAACCCAAGGACTAAGTCCACCAAAACATACTGGTCCCATTCTTAGATTCAGACTGCCAGAGTTAAAAGGAACAGTGGAGATAAGCCAATATGGTCCCCTACTTAAGTATGGATCAATAATTATAAAACAGTATCTCTCATGAATTCCTTGTTCTATGGTGGCTAGCCAGTCAGTCAACAATCATTTATCAAGTTCTTCCTACATGCCAGATGGCTGTAAAAGCTAATTATAGCTCAGGCCCTCTCCTGGTTAAAAAAAATCAACATCAGTAAAGTTTGTCCTTGACACCCTAACATCTGTCCATTCAGCTGCTCTCCAGCTCCCTTCCCAATGCACCTTCCTTTGTCTGTCTCCCCATAAAGCTCCCCAGGCTTCCAAGTTACCTCCTTTCTTATAGCTGAGGGCTTCCTCTAGGACTTTTCAAAGATTATCTTCCCCCATCCCCCACCTTGGATAGGACCTCTCATCATCAACTCATTGGACCTCCTAAATTCTCATTGCTTGACAAGTCAAGGCAGTGAGGTGGCTCATCCTGGAGTCAGAAAGACTTGAGTTCAAAACCAGCTTCAGACATTCATCAAGTATGTGAGCTTGGGGTAGACACTCAAACTCTGTTTGCCTCCGTTTCCTCATCTATAAAATGAGCGGAAGAAGGAAATGGCAAAGTACTGTAGTATCTTTGCCACAAAAATCTCGTGGACAATATTGACGTGCTATGGTCCACTGAGGCAGGAAGAGTCGGGCACAACTGAACAATAAGAATGACACTATTTGCCAAGCAAATAAAAATATCCCCTTAATGCTAGGGATTCAAAGAAAGGCAAAAACGGTTGTTGCCCTGTCCTCAGGGAGCTCACAGATCACACATACACACACACACACACACACACACACACACACACACACACACACACCAAATATATACATACATGATATATGCAGGATAAACAGCAACTCTGAGAGAAGGTGCTAGCATTGAGAGGGACCAGGAGAGGCTGCCTGAATACAAACATTAATGTATGAACCTGTGGGCTGTATTGGGGAAGATGCTATTCCTGGGTGTGTATGTTGTTGTTTATTGATATAATAATAATAACTGGCATTTATATAATGTTTAAGTATTTATATAATGTTTAAGTTTCTTTACGTGTGTAATTTCATTTGATCCTCCCTACTAGCCTGGGAGGTGAGTGATCCTGTCATTACCCCCATTTTACAGGTGAGGAAACTGAGAATGAGAAAGTGGAGGGACTTGCCTAGGATTGCACACCTGAACACCGGCTTTTGCGACTCTGAGTCCAGCCATCTCTGCCATATCCCATAACTGCCTCTCATGGCCGTCGCCTTTATGTGATTTCTACACATGTTGTCTTTCTATGCCATTTATTTTTATATCGGCCTTACGTTTTATTTGCTATGCATTCATTCTAGGCAACGATTACTCACTGTTGGCATTATTTGTTGGCTGAATACAAATGTATTTTACAATGACTTGAAAAAATGAATACTTCGTGTTAAAATTTATTTTACATGTTCAAAGAGGAGATTTGAAAATCTTGAAAGAAAGAATAAATTTCTAAAAGCGATGGCTCACGTTTATATAACACATGAAGTCATTTAAACCATCTAAGCCTTGGTTTCTTCATCTGTAAAACAGAGGTAATTCTGCATCATCATCATCATCATCTTCTTCTTCTTCTTCATTATCATTATCATCATCTTCATCTTCATCATCATCATCTTCTTCATTATCATTATCATCATCTTCATCATCATCTTCATCTTCTTCTTCTTCCTCCTCTTCTTCTTCTTCTTCTTCATCACCATCATCATCATCCGTGATTTAATTATTGAGGGAAGTCCCTTAGAGATAAATCCTTATTCTAATGTAGCCCAACACCCAGTCTGTAACCTCTAGGTTTAGAGAATTGCCTGGAACCCTGAGACTTGTCATAATCACAATGTCACACTGTCTGTATACCTCTGAGGCAGGGTTCACCCAGGTCTTCTTAATTCCAAGGCTGACTCTCTATCCATTAGGCCATGCTTCTTAGCAGTAACAGCACAGCAGAATAATTTTTTTGTAGGTAGGTAACAATAACAATAATATTTATCATTGATATAGTACTTTAAGGTTTGAAAATATCTCATTTGATCCTCACAAGAACCCTGGGAGATAGGCTTATTATCATCTCCATTTTACAGATCAGGAAAATGAGGCAAATAGTGGTAAAGTGCCTTGCCCAGTGTCGCACATGGAGTAAGTGCCTGAGGCTGCATTTGAACTCAGGTCTTCCTGGCTCTAGGGCCACTGCTCTATCCTCTACTCCACATGCCCTGGCCTAGTGGGTAGAATGTTAGACTTTGAGTCAGGGAGAGCTTCTCTAGTGGGGTGGCTAAGTGGTGCAGTGAGTAGAACCCTGGCCCTGGAGTCAGGAGGACCTGAGTTCAAATCCAGCCTCAGACATTTAACACTTACTAGCTATGTGACCTTGGGCAAGTCACTTAACCCCAATTGCCCTGCCTTCCCCCCTCAAAAAGAAAAAAAAAATCTTTAGTGGCTCTCTATTACCTCTAAGAGCAAATAAGCCATTTAAAGGTCTTTAAACCTGCTTCTCACCTACCTTCTTAGATTTATTTCATTGTAACTTAGTGACTTAGTAATGTATGGAGTGCCAGGCCTGGAGTCAGGAAGACTCATGTTCCTAAGTTCAAATCTGGCCTCAGACACTTAGTAACTGTATGACCTTGGACAGGTTCCTTAACTCTGTTTGTCTCAGTTTCTTCATTGGTAAAATAAGCTGAAGAAGGAAATGGCAAACCATTCCAATATCTTTGCCAAGAAAATCCCAAATGAGGTCACCAAGACTCAGATGTGACTAAAAAACAAAAACATAGTGAATAGAGTATTGAACTTGGAACCAGGAAGACCTAAGTTTGAATCCTGTCTTTGACCCTTAACAGTTGTATGATCCTGTGCAGGCCACTGAACCTCTGTCTGCCTCAATTTCTTTATCTGTAAAATGGGGATAATAATAGCATTTACATTAGAAGATTGTGTGTATGTGTGTGTATATACATATGTGTGTGTGTATATGTGCACACATACACACACACACATACATATATTGATTGATTGGTGGGTTATTGTCCTTCATCCTCAAAGAGGACCAAAATGACATCACTATGCTAGAGTCAGGTTACAGTGCATTTGACTGACTAACCAAACCAATACAAACTCAGAATGCTCTACCACGGGTCAGGCACAAATAGTCCATGTGAACACTTGGGGTAGATGCTCTAAATTTGAACAGCCTGTGTTTCCTTTGAGCTATCTTAATTCTGCTTTGCTCATAGAGCACGGCACCTTCTCTGATGTGGGCATGCCATGCTGAGCAGCCCTGTGCCAGTGTCTCCCATACACAATCAGTTTCATGTATGTGTGTATATATATATATATATATATATATATATATATATATATATATATATATATTTTGTATATATATATATATGTATATACGTATAGATACACATATACACAATGTTTTACAAACTGCATAGAGCTACATGAATTCCAAATATTATTGTTATTCCAGCCAAACTGATCTACAAGCTATTTTCTGAACGCAGTATTTCACCTCAAATGTCTATGCCATTGCATTACGTCATCAATACCAGTAGTCCCTCCTTACCTTAAGGCTCAGTTAAATGCCACCTCATCCAGGGAGCCTTCTCTTATTCCCCCTAAGATGACCATTATTGACTTCTCTGTGTACATGCCACATGCCGCATTACTCTCAACCACAGCCCTGGTAGAACGTAGGTCCTTGAGGACAGGACCCTTTTCATTTTCATCTTTGTCCCACCAGCACTGAACATAGCACCTAGGTGCCAAAGAATATCTGATATGTGTCAATGGAGACACTAATAACACCTGCTTCCCAGAGTTGTGGTCAGGATGTTCATGAAAGTGCTTTGTAAATCTATAAATGCGAGTTGTTATTATTGCCATTATAATTCTTAGTTTTATTATTATTAGTCACCTATCCACTACTCATGGAGCCAAAGTATGTCTTAGAACAAACCTCAAGGTGGCGCCACTGTGGAACATTATGTCATTGATCTACTGGCCAGAATCACCATCTTTAAGTCTATGACTCTAAGCATGATCTTTGACCAACAGTCCTTCCAACTCCATATACCCGTGAAGATTAAGTATGTGTATGACTAAGCCTCCTGCTTATTGTGACCCCTCTGTTCTTGGTCTCCTCCATGGCTCATTGTTGCCTGCCTGTCTAAGCAACAAACCTTCCCTGTGCCAAAAGAGATATCAGGCAGGGCTTTGAAGGTCCCATTACTTTGGGTCCACTCAATGGTTCTTATGGGTTCTCATGGGTTCTATGGGTACTTACCTCCAGAGGCACCACTTGCATAAGAATAGCAAAGTTGGTCAGGTGATTACAGTGGCAGATGGAGTAGTTGAGGTTCCCTTCTGTAAGGACACAGCCTTGGTTTGACCAGATGCCTTCTCCAGAGCTAAAGATCAAAGCAAAGCAGAAACATAACTTGGTTGGCATTTCCTAGAAGATGTGTAATTAGCTAAAAAATTACACCTAGAAGCCAGATTATTTTAGAGAGATTAAGTAATAATACATTGATATCCCCCTTGGGGCCAACCATGAGGAAAGGGGTCCTATTGATGACAAAATATTCATAGCATCACTCTATTGGTGACAAAATATTCATAGCATCATAGACCAAAAGAAAAAAATGGAAATAAAGAAGGACCATTGATGTGGAAATGGTTGGGAAAAAATAATATATAAATATGATGTAATATCATTGCACTGTAACAAATGCAACAAATTGCAAAGTGTCAGAGCAATCATGGAAAAAAAGTTGACCCCAGCATACAGAACTGAGTTCAAGTCCCACCCCTGCCATATGCTGACTACATGACCCTAGATAAGTCATTTAACTGTTCTGTGTTTCGAGCAACAATTTAGGACTAAGTTATAGAATAAGTGCAATATATAATAGTAAAGGAAGTTTCCTACCCATGAAGTCCCTATACCAGTGAAACCAGAGTTGTGAGGAAGGCAGGAAAGAAGGAAGGAGGAAAGGAATGGGAGAAGGAAGGAAGGAAGGAAGGAAGGAAGGAAGGAAGGAAGGAAGGAAGGAAGGAAGGAAGGAAGAAAAGACTTGGGTTGTTAGGGCTACCATTATTATCACCCCTGAAATTACTGTGAAATTATGAATTTCTTTATCTGCATAGATGCTGCATCTCCCAGTAGAAAATATCCTACTTCACTTGGTACTGGCTAAGAAATAGAGGGGTAAATCAGTGGAATAGGCTAGGTACACAAGACATAGTAGTCAATAATTATAGCAATTTACTGTTTGATAAATCCAAAGAACCCAAATTCTGGGATAAAAACTCACTGTTTGACAAAAACTGCTGGGAAAATTGGAAAATAATATGGCAGAAACTGGGCATAGACCAACATCTGACATTGTATACTAGAACAAAGTCCAAATGGGTACATGATCTAGGTATAAAGGCTGATGTTATAAACAAATTAGAAGAGCAAAATATAGTTCATCTGTCAGATTTATGGAGAATGAAGGAATTTGTGACCAAACAAGAGATAGAGAACATTATGAAATGCAAAATGGATAATTTTTATTACATTAATTGAAAAGTTTTTACACAAAGCCAATGCAACCAAGATTCAGAGGGAAGCAGAAAACTGGGAAAGAATGTTTACAACCAATATTTCTGATAGAGGCCTCATTTCTAAAATATATAGAGAACTGAGTCAAATTTATAAGAATACAAGTCATTCCCCAATTGATAAATGATTAAAGGATATGAACAGGCAGTTTTCAGAGGAAGAAATTAAAGCTATCGTCACATGAAAAAATGCTCAAAATCATTATTGATTAGAGAGATGTATATCAAAACAACTTTGAGGAACCACATCACACGTATAAGATTGGCTAACATGGCAAAACATGGTAGAAGAAATTATTAATTTTCAAAAAAACCTAGGAAGACATATTGGTCTATGCAAAGTGAAATGAGCAGAACAAGAACATTGTACATAGTAACTGTAATACTGCAATGATAATCAACTGTGAAGATTTAGCTACTCTTATCAATAAAATCATCCAAAATAATTCCAGAGAACTCATGGTGAAAAATGTCATCCACCTCAAAAGAGAAAACTGATGAAATCTGGATGTATATTGCAGCATATTTTTCCAATTTCTTAATTTTTCTTGCTTTTTAAAAGCATATCTAATATGAAAATGTCTTGTATGGCTACTTTTGCATAATGGGTATCATATTTCTTTTGTTGAGAGTGAAATTTTTATTTGCTTCTGTAAAATAAAGGTCTATTGTGGGCAGAGGGTATATGTTCACATGAGTCTGTAGGGCAGATATTTATTTTCTTCCAGCTTTCCTTTTTCCAGATTTCCACTCAGGTCCACAGTAAATGGGTCACAGGGTTCAGAGAGGGAAGGTCATCTACAGAGCAAAGGAAGCCCAGTAGAGGTCATGAGAAGTCCAGAGTTTAGTTTTCAGGTCTGGCCAAAGTTGAGCTTCTTGGCTGAAGGAGCCTCCCCTCGCCCCTCAATAATCACAAGGTCACTGTTGGCATTTGAGTCATTCAGGGTGCTCAGTGTCACATCACCCTTCTGTTTTTTCAGGGGAGGGCCCCCAGTTTCAGGCACACTAAACCCATAGGGTGAGGGTACAGGAGGGCAAAATCCAGGACACTAGATGATCCCTTCTTGGGTCCCTTCTTGGGTGATTCAGTTGGAAGAGGGAGACCAGAGTCTTCATATACTTTGCATTTCCCTGTAGACTTGTTATTAGCTTTTTATTATAAGTTGTTATTAGCCTCAATTAATTTTAGTTGATTCTCTAGGATTCTCTAAATATACCATCATGTTATCTTCTTATGCTTCTCTTGCTTCTTGCGTCTGAATGTCAAATTTTCTATTCAACTCTGTTTTTTTCTTCAAGAATGCTTGAAAGTCCTCTATTCCACTGAATGACCATATTTTCCCCTGAAACATGATACTCAGTTTTGCTGGGTAGGTCAGCAATACCACTTCTAGGGCTATATCCCAAAGAGATCATAAAAATGGGAAAAGTACTCACACATACAAAAATACATATAGCAGCTCTTTTTGTGGTGGCCAAGAACTGGAAATCTAGGGGATGTCCATCAATTAGGTAATGGCTAAACAAGTTGTGATATATGAATGTAATAGAATACTATTGTGCTGTAAGAAATGATAAACAGGCAGATTTCAGAGAAACTTGAAAGACTTATATGAATTGATGCTGAGTGAAGTGAGCAGAACCAGAAGAACATTGTACACAGTAACAGCCACAGTATTCAAGGACTGATTTTTATAGACTTAGCCCTTCTCAGAAATGTAAGGACCTAAAACAATTCTAAAGGACACATGATGGAAAATGCCAGCAACATTCAGAGAAAGAATTATGGAGTCAGAATGCAGAATGAAGCAGACTGTTTTCTTTTTTGTTTTGATTTGATTTTGATTTTTTTCTCTTTCTCATGGTTTTTCCCATTTGTTATAATTCTTCTATGCAACATGACTAATGCAAAAATGTGTTTAATAGGTATATATCTGTAGAGCCCATAGCAGATTGCAAACCATCTTGGGGAGAAAGGGGGAAGGGAGGGGGAGAAAATTTAAAACTTATGGAAGTGAACATTGAAAACTAAAAATAAATGATTTAATTAAAAAAAAAAAAAAAGAAAATGCCCTCCTTCATGGCAGGAACTGTCCTCTTTTTCTCTTTTTGTTCCTAAGTACTAGCAACTTCTAACACATAGATGAGAATTTCATTGGTATAGAGAACATGCAATTAGGATACTTACTCTATCAATACAAATCCGCACCAGCTCAGCCATTAATAGTCTTAAAGAGTTGCCTTGGGCATTGGGAGGATAAATGGTTTGTCCAGTATCACATAGAGTCTTTCGACTAGGGGACACTTAATAAATGCTTACTGAAAATTCAATTGAGTAAATGTGGAGAGTGTGAAAAGTGAGGCAGAGCCAGGAAAGCCAAACCAAGAGTGTGCACTCACACACACACACACACACACACACACACACACACACACAGTGACAATTATGGAAGCAATAACAACACTAAAAGACTAGCAAATGCCAGTGAATTGTCATGGCCAGTCTGGGTATCAGAATCCTGATCAAAGAAATCACCTTCCTTCTCTCAGTCTAGTGATGGGGCCTACAGACATAAAGTGTTGCTTACAGTGTTAGACCTAGTCTTATACATCATTGGATTCTGCTCAAATGTGTTTTTGTTTCTTTCTGGATGACAAAAGAAGTTTCAATAGGGGAAGGCATAATTAAGAGGAAATGGCTGTAGTATGAGGGAGGGAGAAAGGAAACTAAAGCTTTTGAAAATAAATTAATGTGTTTTTTTTAAATAAACAAATTAGCTAAGAAGAAGGATTTCATAATCCCAAGGCATAGGGGAGGAGGGAGGGCATACCTTGGAGAAATCATTTTTGCTAACTTAAATAAACTAATTGGCTTCAGTTGTTCCTTGCTGAATATTCCGTTTGAATTGTAATGTCAGCTATAAATTTAACCAGCTAGAAATCTGTTCATTCTGATGACTAACTGATAAAGATATGATCCCACACCATTTTCATTAGTGTACAATGAATGGAGCACATTGTAGCCAGTCTTAAGATAAGAATGTCCCTGGGACAACATAGCAAGAACAGAAGCAGGTGACAGGTGGCTATTGTACTCCTAGGTGAGTCTCAATAGGCTTCTGGAATCTGAGTGATGAAGCTGGAAAGGAATAATTTAGAGGCTGTTCAATGATGGGTTAGCCTAATGACTTTGAAACACAATTACAGCCGTTTCAAAGCACAGGTTTTCATGATGAATGCTCTGATTTTGGCAGACAGACCAGGATCACTTCAGCATATAATAGCAGAGTCAGAGGAAAGCAAATCAGTCTGAGCTTGAGTCCAGTAATAATACCAGAAGGAGAGCTATTTGATAGTTCCTACCAAGGTGGTTCCACTCTTTAGCACTCAACTCGATGTGGAAAGCAAACAATTATTGACTCATGTTGAAGACCATTGTAAAATAAAATGCTTGTGTCTATTGAGTACAGTAATTTTGTGAATCTATAAACAAATTATCAATAATTTTAGTAATTCCTAGATCAATGATCTCTTTGATGTATTATTTTCTTTATATATATATATATATATATATATATATATATATATTTGAAACATTTAATGTTAAGACCTCGAATTTCAGATCCATTTCCTTCCTCCCTTGTCACCCATTCCTTCTTGGGAGATAAGTAATTCAGTATATGTTGTACATGTCTAGCTATGTAAAACATTATCATGGTAGATATATTATACAAGGCTGCTTATAATTCCCTCCCACTCATCCCACCCCCCACCTGGTCCATTCCCTACATGATCCTGTCCCTCTTCTATAGTGGGTACTTCCAACCTCCCCTCACCCTAAGGATGCCCTCCCTTCCATCATCTCTCCTCTCATCCCCCTTCCCCCTATCCTGCTGCAGGTTGAGATATCCCATTTATTATGTATGTCATTTTCTCCCTGAACCAAATTCAGTTTGAATGTGGTTTTGCCTTTTTAGCCTTCCTTATTCTCCCCCTCTTTTGCAACCACTTCCCTTGTTTTTGCATGGGATAGTTTACACTACCATGTCTCTCCCATCTCCTCTTGCCACTTTCCTCTCTCACCTCATAATTTCATCCCTTGAGTATTCTCCCTTCCCAACAGATTCAACCTATGCCCTCTATCCATATATAACTGTAACCATATACATACACATTCACATATGTATTCATATGACCACACCCCTTCTTCCATTATTTTCATAGTGAGAAAGATATCATCAGTCACAGTTATTGCTTTCCATATAGGAATGTAAATAGTTCAACTTTGATAAGTTCCTTTTGATTTCTTTTCCCTGATTACCTTCTCAGGCATCTCTTGCTTCTTGCGTCTGGATGTCAAATTTTCTATTCAACTCTGTTTTTTTCCTCAAGAATGCTTGAAAGTCCTCTATTCCACTGAATGACCATATTTTCCCCTGAAACAAAATACTCAGTTTTGCTGGGTAGGTGACCCTTGGGTTCATTCCCAGTTCTTTTGCCCTCTGGAATATCATATTCCATGCCCTTCGATCCCTCAGTGTAGAAGCTGCCAGGTCCTGGGCTATTCTGATTGTGTTTCCACAATATTGAAATTGTTTCTTCCTGGCTGCTTGTAGTATTTTCTCCTTGATCTGGGGATTCTGGAACCTGGCTATAATATTCCTGGGAGTTTTCTTTTTGGGATCTTTTTCAGGAGGTGATCTGTGGATTCTTTCAACCTCTATTTTGCCCTCTGGATCTAAAACATCAGGGCAGTTTTCCTTGAGAATTTCTTGAAGGGTGATTTCTAGGTTCTTTCTTTGATCATGGCTTTCAGGTAGTCCAATAATTTTTAAATTGTCTCTCCTGGATCTATTTTCCAGGTCAGTGGTTTTTCCCATGAGATATTTCACATTGCCTTCTAATCTTTCGTTTGTTTGGATCTGCTTAACAGCATCTTGATTTCTCATAAAGTCACTAGCTTCCATTTGCTCCAGTCTAACTCTGAAGGAATGAATCTCCTCAGTGAACTTTTGAGATTCTTTTCCATCTGGCAAATTCGACTTTTTAAGGCATTCTTCTCCTCATTGCCCTTTTGGGCCTCCTTTGCCATTTGAGTTAGTCTATTTTTTAAGGTGTTGTTTTCCTCAGTCAGGCTGTTGACCCTCATTTCATACTTTTCCTGCATCCTTCTCATTTCTCTTTCCAATTTTTCCTCCACTTCTCTTATTTGATTTTTAAAGTCCTTCTTAAGGTCCTCTATGGCCTGCAACCCGCTCATGTTTTCCCCTGGGGCTTTTGGAGCAGGACTTCTGACCTCACAGTCCTTTTCCCGCTCTATGCCCCCAAAATAGGAGTCTAGGGTTGCATTTTTCTGTTTCCTTTGCCTTGGCATGTTGCCACTTAATTGCTTGACTTTTGGGCTTGTTGCCACACTATGGCTTTAAGGCCAGATAGAGGAATTTTCGTCCCGAACGTGTGGGGGCAACTTCCGTTTCTGGTAAGCTGTAAACCCACCCACAACTTCCACCCTAGATCACAATCCAGATCCAGGGAGGTTAAAGCAAGAGCGATTACCCCCCAAGACTGATCGCTGGATCTCCCCACGATTTGTAGGCTGGGAGCCGGAAATGCCTATGAAAACTACAAAATGGCGTGTCTCCTCAGCGGCTTCTAGCTCCCAGGGGAGGGAGCTGACGCATTCCCCAAATACAGGTCCCAAAGTCCATAGGACACTAACCTCTTACTTTGTCCTAGGCATGTCTATGTTGATAATTCTGGAGTTGCCACAGCTCCTGGTGTTCTGGGGTTCCTCCAGCTGGCTGCTGGCCCTGCCGCCCTGGGGCTAAAACCTCGGCTCACGCGGACCTGGGCTCGGCTCAGCTGGGCTCCTGCGCTCTGCGCTCTGCACGTTGCCGGCTCCCAGACTGCTGCGCTGGTCCTTCCTGCAGGGCTGCTGGGCTGTCCTCAGCGGGAGGTTAGCTTCTCTGTGGCGTTCTGTGGGTGCTGGGGCTCCAGAAGTTGTTCAGAGTCCTTTTTTACATAGTTTGTGGGGAATCTGGGGGCAGAGAGGCTTGGACGAGCTGTTTCTACTCCGCCATCTTGGCTCCGCCCCCGATGTATTATTTTCTTAATTCATTTTATATATGACAACTAATAACTTAAGATTATTAAATTTAAATGAGACAAATTCCAATGGTACCCAGTCATGAATTGTTGTTGTTCAGTCATGTCTGACTCTTCAAGACCCTATTTGGGATTTTCTTGGCAGAAATACTGGAGTGGTTTGCCATTTCCTTCTCCAGCTTATTTGATAAATGAGGAAACTGAGGCAAATAGGGTTAAGTGACTTGCACAGGGTCACCCAACTAGTATAGCTCTGAGGTCAAATATGAAAACATCTCATGGCATTCAAAGCCCTTCATAATTGAACCCCTCTCCAGGCATGACTGGACCTGGATTCCAGGTTATATGAACTGAGGCAAGCCTCTTAACCTCTCATTGACATCAGATAATTCTCCAAAACTTTATAAATTAGAGAACAAGTACCCATCTTCATTTTATTTTGGAAGGGGGAGGCGACCCATTTTCATTAACAGTGGGA
>WOXC01006882.1:0-60281 GCA_011680675.1 Gymnobelideus leadbeateri | reverse complement strand
AGCCGAGCCCAGGTCCACGTGAGCCGAGGTTTTAGCCCCAGGGTGGCAGGGCCAGCAGCCGGCTGGAGGAACCCCAGAACACCAGGAGCTGTGGAGACTCCAGAATTATCAACATAGACTTGCCTAGGAAAAAGTAAGAGGTTAGTGTCCTATGGACTTTGGGACCTGTATTTGGGGAATGCGTCAGCTCCCTCCCTGGGGGCTAGAAGCCGCTGAGGAGACACGCCATTTTGTAGTTTTCATAGGCAGGTCTGGCTCCCAGCCTACAAATCGTGGGGAGATCCAGCGATCAGTCTTGGGGGGTAATCGCTCTTGCTTTGACCTCCCTGGATCTGGATTGTGATCTAGGGTGGAAGTTGTGGGTGGGTTTACAGCTTGCCAGAAATGGAAGTTGCCCCCCACACGTTCGGGACGAAAATTCCTCTATCTGGCCTTAAAGCCAGTGTGGCAACAAGCCCAAAAGTCAAGTAATTAAGTGGCAACATGCCAAGGCAAAGGGAACAGAAAAATGCAACCCTAGACTCCTATTTTGGGGGCATAGAGCGGGAAAAGGACTGTGAGGTCAGAAGTCCTGCTCCAAAAGCCCCAGGGGAAAACATGAGCGGGTTGCAGGCCATAGAGGACCCTAAGAAGGACTTTAAAAATCAAATAAGAGAAGTGGAGGAAAAATTGGAAAGAGAAATGAGAAGGATGCAGGAAAAGTATGAAATGAGGGTCAACAGCCTGACTGAGGAAAACAAAACCTTAAAAAATAGACTAACTCAAATGGCAAAGGAGGCTCAAAAGGGCAATGAGGAGAAGAATGCCTTAAAAAGTGGAATTTGCCAGATGGAAAAAGAATCTCAAAAGTTCACTGAGGAGATTCATTCCTTCAGAGTTAGACTGGAGCAAATGGAAGCTAATGACTTTATGAGAAATCAAGATGCTGTTAAGCAGATCCAAACAAATGAAAGATTAGAAGGCAATGTGAAATATCTCATGGGAAAAACCACTGACCTGGAGAATAGATCCAGGAGAGACAATTTAAAAATTATTGGACTACCTGAAAGCCATGATCAAGGAAAGAACCTAGAAATCACCCTTCAAGAAATTCTCAAGGAAAACTGCCCTGATGTTTTAGATCCAGAGGGCAAAATAGAGGTTGAAAGAATCCACTGATCACCTCCTGAAAAAGATCCCAAAAAGAAAACTCCCAGAAATATTATAGCCAGGTTCCAGAATCCCCAGATCAAGGAGAAAATACTTCAAGCAGCCAGGAAGAAACAATTTCTATATTGTGGAAACACAATCAGAATAGCCCAGGACCTGGCAGCTTCTACACTGAGGGATCGAAGGGCATGGAATGTGATATTCCAGAGGGCAAAAGAACTGGGAATGAACCCAAGGGTCACCTACCCAGCAAAACTGAGTATTTTGTTTCAGGGGAAAATATGGTCATTCAGTGGAATAGAGGACTTTCAAGCATTCTTGAGGAAAAAACCAGAATTGAATAGAAAATTTGACATCCAGACACAAGAAGGAAGAGATGCCTGAGAAGGTAATCAGGGAAAAGAAATCAAAGGAACTTATCAAAGTTGAACTATTTACATTCCTATATGGAAAAGCAATAACTGTGACTGATGATATCTTTCTCACTATGAAAATAATGGAAGAAGGGTGTGTGGTCATATGAATACATATGTGAATGTGTGTGTATATGGTTACAGTTATATATGGATAGAGGGCATAGGTTGAATTTGTTGGGAAGGGAGAATACTCAAGGATGAAATTATGAGGTGAGAGAGGAAAGTGGCAAGAGGAGATGGGGAGAGACAGGGTAGGGTAAACTATCCCATGTAGAAGAAGCAAGGGGAAGTGGTTGCAAAGGAGGGGGAGAATAAGGAAGGCTAAAAAGGCAAAACCACATTCACATTGAATTTGGTTCAGGGAGAAATGACATGCATACTAAATGGGATATCTCAACCTGCAGCAGGATAGGGGGAAGGGGGATGAGAGGAGGGATGATGGATGGGAGGGCATCCTTGGGGTGAGGGGAGGTTGGAAGTACCCACTATAGAAGAGGGACAGGATCATGTAGGGAATGGACCAGGTGGGGGGTGGGATGAGTGGGAGGGAATTATAAGCAGCCTTGTACAATATATCTACTATGATAATGTTTTGCATAGCTAGACATGTACAACATATACTGAATTGCTTATCTCCCAAGAAGGAATGGGTGACAAGGGAGGAAGGAAATGGATCTGAAATTTGAGGTTGTAACATTAAATGTTTCAAATATATATAAATATTATTAGTAATACTCTTTCGCTTGTAATAGGGAGATAAGATGTGCAGGCATTGGGACACAAAGATTCACCTTCCTCTAATGGAAAAGTCGATGGGGGTATGGGAGAAGGTATGGGAGAGAGCAGATTGGAGGAAGTGATATCTTGTGGGACTACTATTCTGGGAGGTTGGGTAGGGGAATAACGGGGGGAAAATGATTGTAACTCAAAATCTGGCGGAAATGAATGATGTAAAACAGAAGTTAATAAAACATTTGTTTAAAAAAAAAACAAAAAAAAAAGAGTAGGAATGTGGCCTTGGTGACTATGTGATCTCCATCCCAAGAAGGAAGCTCACTTGTTCAGAGGATATATTACCACCAGAATGAGATTGTGGCCTTGGAACAAAGTCAGATCCTGATAAAGCATAGCATTACCCCCAACTAGGGAAAGAAGGGATTTGTTAGGATTTATTGTAGGTTTGACATCTTCTTGGAGGGTTCCTTGCCCCACACTCACATATCATAAGACTAGACATCAGCAGATGTCATTTCCATATCACCACTCTGTGATCCCTTAAAGTCTGGGGTAACAGTTCTGGACACAGGGTTTTTGCACAGGCCCATGTAGCCCCCTCTTGGGTCATCTTGCTAGGCCATTTGGCTGGAAGGTAGAGCATTACCCCATCAGGTCTTGTGAGGTCTAGTGATAGAGGAGTGTGTAGCCAAGAGCCATTAGAGTCCAATCATCCTTCAAATGCACAAACTGTGTCAGGACAGGGAGACATTTGGGCCCAGTCTTATACATCTTGACCTTGCAAACAAATACTTCTAGATCTAACAGAGTCTGCAGGGCTGCACAAATCTATTGTATGCAGAGAGGACTGGGGGTTAATTTGATCCACTGCAGGGGGGGTGTCCAAATTCTAGTTTTTGTTTTGTTTTAACAAAAATGTAGGTACTTAGACATTGTAGTGTATTGGAATGTGGATGATGGTAACATTGAATACATCTAGGACAGAAACTCTCTTGTCTTTTTTTGTATCCCTAGGGTTTAACCCAGTGCCTGAAACATGACAGATGCTTAATAAAGGTTTATTGGTTAGTTGACTGACTTGATTCTCCCAGTTGCTAGTGGCTCTCTCAGATTATTTTTCTATATATTTTGTAGATACTCATATGTTATTGTAATATCCCCAACAGAATGTTGCTTCCTTGAAGGCAAAGATTCTTTCAGTCTTTGTCTTTGTATCTATAACTCCTCACACATAGTAGATACTTCATAAACTTGCTGGTTGACTGACCAGTCCCTTCTTTTTTGTTCCACTAACATCATCTGTAGGTGAGTCGCTTTGGTTCTTTAATTTTCTGTCATCCTCTTGCATGAATTAGGTTTGAGGAGTTCAGTTTCTTTTGTAAGGAAGAGGGGACACAATTATAATTTTCTACAAAACCCTTCTGCCTTTGTTGGTTGTGGCCTTTATGCCACTGTGTTTCAGAGGAATTTCATGGGGAAAAAAGGATATCGTGGCAATGGAGGAAGGAAAAATATGCCTTTTTCTATGCCAGCCATGCACTAAATCATGGGTTCTGAGGGGCAGGTGAGGAAGGAACAAAGCACCACCTAGATTAATGCAGGTGATTCCCCAGAATGCAAGTGTTGCAGGCTGATTTGCTTGATCACAAGCATTTATATACCTCCCTATGGAATTGTGCAGTTCTTCAGTGATGACAACAAATGAGAATGTATGACAGGTTCAAAACAGAGTTAGCATTGGACTTCCCAACTGATCATCTTGGGAAAGATCTGACAGTCTTCGTACCATATTGGTTTGAACGATATCAAGAGAGGTGGATGGCATGTCAGTAAGGGTTTAAAGAGAGAAGAGCTACAGAAATTTTAAAAATATCTCAATGAATCACATGCCTCATTTTTCTGTATCTTATGGGGTTGACGTGATCGGAGTAAGTATTTTAAGTTTGACTTTAGTTGTTGGTTATGCCTGAATCTTCTTTTCAATGCTATGAATGATCAATAACTTCTTTTACTGAGGAAAAATAAAAGTGAACCCCAAAACAACTATGAGAAAAAAAACTGTTTTGAATATTTTGGGGGGCATAAGTCAAATTTATACAGTAGCAATAATATTTTCAGTTTGTTTCTTTCCTTTTGTCTATGGATAGAAGACCACTAGAACATGAAAAAAATGTCCAAAGATGTATTAATTTGTGTATGAAAAAGAAACTGTTCTTCCTCACATTGAGGCCATTCTAGAGTCGCCTTTAATTACAGGTTACATGGAAGGATATGTTTGCTGTCCTCCCTTTAAGGAGTAGTCTTTTCTTCTCATTTCCCAGAAAGCAATTAAAAAAACATAAATAGAAATTATCATAGATTCACAATTTTGTAGAACTTAGTGATCATTTAGTCTAACCTCCTCAAAAGAAAATGAATTTACTGTAAGAAACTTCCTTTAAAAAGATCTGCTTAGTGTCTGTAATCAACAAAACCAGTTAATGATGAGATTTCCTTTAAAGTCCATGTGTTGCTTCCAGAACTTTTCACACATTTCCCATATGTATACTATTTATCTGTCTTTTTAAATGAAGCTTTAGTGACCCATAATAGAGTGTTAACTAAATGTCTCTTTTCTCTTGCTTGTTCTTACTTACTGCTATAACTCTGTATCAAGGTAGATTTACTAAACAAAAGTTTTGTTGTTTTCTATTTTGGGTTGTGGATAAGACCAATTAAGAGATCTTGTAACTAGAGGAAACCCTTGAGGGTATTTTAAGATACTTAGGTTTGAAGTCCTGGAAGAGCAATGAATGCTATTTTATATAAAACCAGATGGAGAACTAGATATTGAACTAAAGGAGGACTGGGGGGGGGGTGAGGGTAGGGGTGGGAGGGTTGGGGTTAGGGAGGTGGGGGTGGTGGAGGAGAGTGGGTAGCTGTACGAAAACTTAGAAGTGTAACCTAATGGGTGGTTTTCCTTCCTTCTAGGCTTCTCTTTAATATTTGTACAATGAAGGTAATAAACCAAATACTTAGGAAAGCCCCCTTCAAGACTGAGATTCAGTCTCTTCCTTTACAGAATGGGTTCTACTTCCAATCTAATCCAGTGATCACTTATTAAGCACCTGCTATGTGCAAGTCATGATGGTGGGTGTCCTGAGCCCAGGTCTTCCTTACTTTGAGCAGTTTTCTGTCCTCTGTGCTATGGTACACTAAGAATAGCGGTCATAGGAGAACTATAAGCAAAGTTCTGCACAATCCCAGGATAGGGGAAGGTCTTTACCAGCACTGGGGATAAGGAAGGATTTCAGGGGGGAGGTGATGTTGAGGTGAACTTCAAAGAATTAATAGAATTTTGACAGAACTATAAACCCATGAAGAGGGAGCACTGAACTAGGCAGAAGTGCCAGAAAGGACAGTGTGTAGTAAAGGAGAGATGCCAGCTTAGGGGCATTGGAGAAAGCAGAAGGTTTCGTAAAAGAAGTAGAATTTGACTTGGATGTTAGGACCTTGGAACCAGTCTTGGAATTCCGGTCAGATTCACTCTCACTGGGTTGTGTCTTGGGTCTCTGATAAATCTAGCTCAACCAAATATTGACTGCCCCTGAAGTTAGTGGATTATCTCCTACAGCTGAATGATGATGGGAATCAAATCATGAATGTAGGATGTATACTATTGATTGGGAACTAGATGGCATGGTTCTGGATATGGAGTGAGGAAGATCTAAATTCAAATCCTGTCTTGGACACTTACCCAGCTATATGACCTTGGGGAAGTCACTTAACCTCTGTCTTCTTCAGTTTACTTATCACATCAAATGGAGAAAATAAAAGTAGCTACTTGACAGGTTGTTGTAAGGATCAAATGAAATAATATATGGAAATCATTTTGCAAAGTTGAAAGGGCTATATAAGTGTTAGTCTTATCAATAATTAATACTTTGCTTGAATCTTTTGCATATGTGTCCCATTCCGCTTAGGGTTACATTTATTAGACTATACATCTGATTGTGGATTCCAAAGTCAGAGATTTATTTTTGCTTCCCCCCAGTTACTAGTATAGGTCTATAGGTATCCATAACATGTGTTAGTTTACATTGGTTGAATTGAGTGGAATGTGGAAAAGGACTCAGGCTTTGACCCAGGAAGGGTTTTAAAAGTCATTGCTGCTCTCTCTGTGGTCGAACTTGAAGGAGAAGGGTGAGGTTGTCACATTCTCCAGAATATGTAGAGGAATCTCTGAGATGCCTGTACCCACTCCTGATGTTCCTTAGGGATTGGGATTTCCAGCTGTTCCTTAGATCTTCAGGAGAGGATATAGCAGTGGTGGAACTGCCCACAGCTGATGCTTGAGAGGACGTGTACAGAGCAGGTGGTCTAAGAAGAGTAACCTCTGTTTTATTTTCATATTAACCCAACAGGATGTTGACATAGTAAAACTCAGGAATCTCTGTTTAAGAGGCAAAACAGGATTCCCTTGGCTCTTGCACTGGGCTTTTGGAGTACTTGGAAGCCTAACCCTTCTCCCCCTGAGCAACGGGTTCCATGGAGTCAGTCCATTTAATGTGATAGTAATTAAAATTATTTCTCAAGAGATTTCAACCCCAAGATTAAAGAACCTTTCTCTATATCTCTTCAAACATAGTCTTCATATTGGCAAACACTATAGTCTCAATTCTGAGGCTTTTTTTAATTGCTTATGGAAGAACTGATGTTCAGCTACTTCCAAAGTCAAATTTGGAGTGATTTATTAAATTTCTATTCATAATACTATATTTTATGTGGAAAATGAATGAAAAATTAGAGAGTCTAACACAAAAAGTGTAATTTTATGAGGTTTTGCTCTTAGAAATATAAAAGACCATGTAGGCCATGGATTCTTAACCTATGTTTTATAAAATGAACCCCTTCAACAAGTCGGGTGCAGCCTTGGGAAACCCTTCTCAGAGTAATGTTTTTAACTGCATAAAATATAGAATTACAAATAAAACAAATTATATTAAAATTTGTTGTTGTTATTCAATTGTTTTCAGTCATGTCTGACCCTTTGTAACTTTATTTGAGGTTTTCATGGCAAAGATAATGGAATGGTTTGCTATTTCCTTGTCCAGTTCATTTAACACATGAGGAAACAGAGCCAAACAGGGTGAAGTGACTTACCCAGGGTCACACAGCTAGTAAGTGTCTGAGGCCAGATTTGAACTCATGAAGATGAATCTTCTTGACTCCAGGCCTGATATTCTATTTGCTGTGCCTCCTAGCTGCCCTATTATATATTGAAATACAATTATCTAAATGTTTAAAAAGCCCAAACCCAGAAATTCATAGAACCCTTGAAATTTCTCTATGATCATCTGGGGGGTTAAGACCCCTGTAGAATAAACCTCTCATTTTGCAGGTGGGGATTTTTTTTTCTCCAGAAAAGAAATATGCTTTTGCGGGGAGATAGAAGTTTATTTTCATTGGAGGGAATATTAGTGTTTGTGCTTTTAATGAGGTGATTGAAAACTATACTTTCTGAAGTAACAGTTATATATACATGTTTTATTTTAAAGCATTATGATTATAGTGAAATAATTCTGGATTTGGAGTCATAGGATCAGATCTCTGTCTTGGCTCTGCTGACTGTTGGTGACCTTTGGAAAATCACCTCATTTCCCTTGGCCTTAGTTTCTTCACCAATAAAAATACAGGTTGTCCTTTATAGCTTTTGATTCTAATGTTCAGAGCATGTTATTAGGAGTCCATGAACTCAATGTGAGTATGTTGAGTTCGAACGTCTGTGTAAGTTTTTATCTATTTTTTATTCTGGAGAGTTCTGGGTTTTATATGTCATGTTTTTCTCTTCACTCCAAAAAAGACCTGAATTAATAAATGAATGTTCTTTTCCTTTCTCACTTATATTTCTTTTATCTGTCCTCTTATTTTTCCCTCTTACTTTCCCCCATACCCTTTTAATTGTTTGCCAGTGTTTCTCGCACTGTGCGTATCTTAGAACCCTGGAATTTCTTGAAGCACTCCAAGGGATATTCTTCAAGGAAAAAAAGTTGTGGCTGGCAAAGACGTGTGGCAAGCCTGCTTTACCATTTTAGAGGTTTCATGTTGGGGATAATGAACTCTGGCAGTCAATGCTTAGGAAGCCCATAGCCTCATCAGGTAGCTGGGACTTTCAGGACTTAGGACATCAACTCTTACTGTCACTACCTTTCACTCTTGAGTTCCTCTCTAGCCCAGAAGCATCTCCAGGGCTCTCACAGAGTAATTTGAAGAAGCATAAGTCAGAGGAGGATTTGCTTTTGCTTCCCCCTACTCCCAGGGCATTTGTACCTGAGGGCAGCTAGGTGCAGAGTGGATAGAGCTCATGCCTAAAGTTAGGAAGACCTGAGTTCAGATTCAGCCTTAGAAACTTACTACATTGAGTGTGACCCTGAGCAAGTCAATTAACCTTTTTTGCCTCAGTTTCTTCAACTGTTAAATGAGGAATAAAAACAGCACCTACCTCCCAGGATTAGTTATGAGGATCAAATGAAATAATTGTAAAGGACTCAGCACAGTTTCTGGCACGTAATTAGCACTATATAAACGTTAGCTATTACTAGTAGTAGTATTACTAGCAGCAGCAGCTTTCTTTCTTGAATGTGAGATTTGTGCTTAAAGATAGGGGAAAGAGTCAAGAATCCAGAGGAGAAAGGAAGGCTGCTCTGAGGCAGAATTCCTCCTCTCTTGCCCCAATTACTCTCTCTTCCCTTGACTTTCCCCCAAATCTCCTTCTCCTTCTTGGGACCCCACTTCTTTCTTCTCTGTCCCCTACCCTTCTCTGTCATTTTCTGTGTTTACTTGTTCCATATTCCCTTTTCCCTCTCCGCCTCTCCCCATTAGGTATGCTGTGAACCCCCTTGAGAGTTGGAGAAAGAATCTGTAGAGAATGCGCCCTTTTATTCACCTATATAGCTATGTTTTCTGCTGAACATTCCAGTGAACTTGAGAGAACAGAATTGGTCTCACTCTTCTTCACTTTCATACCAACTTAGGGTCAACTGTCACATCTACTATGCATCCCAATCTTTCTCTTCCATTGTTTTATAATGGAATAAAGAAAGAAAGCATGATTCCTGGAGATCCTCCTCTTAATTCTACCCTGGGTTTGACGTAAAAGGTGAATTTCAAGAAATTCCAGATTTCAATTTCATGGAGTTCTCTCCCTCTATCTCCCTCTGCCTGTCTCATTTTCTCTCTGTGTCTCTGACTCTGTCTCTCAAGTAGGAATATACTCTTCAAAGGAATTCTAATATTAAATAGGATTTTTGGATTTGGCTTTTTAAAAAATTAGCCTTTTCTTCTATGGTAGCATTAGCAGACATTTAAAAGGTTTTACTGCAAAGTTTCCTTAAACTTTGTTTAGATTAAGTTTGGGGCCAGTGAAATAGTTTGAGATCCATTAGGTCATGATATAAACTGTAAGTATATTTAGTGATGATAGTCTAACATTCAGGGTTCTATGGTTTGGTCCCAACTTACCTTCCCATCTTTTTTCTTCTTCTTCTAATGTTTCCCTATGCTTCAACCAAGTTGGAATACTTGTTCTGGAACAATATACAATTTGCTTTCTTGCATTGTTGTTCCTTCTGGCTAAATGTTCTGTTCTGAATCTCCACCTGACAAAATTCCTACCCTCACTTTTAAAGGTTCAAATCAAATTTTACCACAAAACCTCCTTTCCCTCACCTCCCTCCAACATCTGATAGTAATTTCTCCATCCTCTGTGTTTCTTTATGCTTAAAAATTTCTACCCTTAATGTATGTGTAACTTTTCATTTATGTTTATTTTTGTAAATTTCTTTTCTCTCCTACCTACACTATCAGCTCCCTGAGGGCAAGAATTATGAATTATTTATGTATGTCCCATAGAATAACTAGCTCAGTACCTTACAGTAATAAGCACATGATAAATATTTCTTGACTTGAAATTCAGTATCTCCTATGAAATAGGACTCTTTCCCAATTTTCAAGTCTTGAATACCTAAATAATTCTATAGTCTGATCCAATGACTTTAAAATGTTTTTTCCCTTATAATCCATCTTTTCTTTTAGATCTCTTCTGTAAAGTCATACACTTAGGTGTCTTGCTCAAGTCTATCAGATCTCTCCAAGTACAAACATTAGAATATCTAAAATTTTTATTTACATTTTTAAAAATTTTACTAATTAGGAAAAGGTTGCCTGGGGGAGAATAATGCAAAATTAGGTCACCAATAAAATTCTTATATCATGTCTCAGATCTCCTATATCATAGAGTTTTTGTTTAAATCAGAAAAACTTGAGTTTCAATTCCACCCTGAAATTTACTTGCTGGGTGACCATGACCAAGTCACTTAAACACTCTAGGACAATTTCTTCATCTGTGAAATGGGGATAATAACATTAGTAAATACCTCATGGGGTTGTTGTTGTTTTTAATTTATCCTATGAAATAATCTGTTCAAAGCAATTTGTAATCCTTATAGTGCTATATAAATATTATTGTAAGAAATCAGTTCTAAAAGAATATTATAGTTGGGGCAGCTAGGTGATGCAGTGAATAGAGCACCAGCCCTGGAGTCAGGAGGATCTGAGTTCAAATCCAGCCTCAGACACTTAACACAAAACTAGCTGTGTGAACTTGGGCAAGTCACTTAATCCCAATTGCCCCTCCAAAAGAAAAGCAAATAAAAAAAAAGAATATTATAGGGGTGGCTAGGTGGCACAGTGAGTGGAGCTCAGGCCCCGGAGTCAGGAGGGCCTGAGTTGAGATCTGGCTTAACACAAAACTAGCTGTGTGACCTTGGGCAAGTCACTTAACCCCATTTTCCCTGCACTCCCCCCTCCAAAAAGCAAAACAAACAAACAAAACAAAACAAAAAACCAAGAATATTATAAAGGATTAATATCCCTTAACATCAGGAAGAAGTAGCAGCTGATGTTTAGGAGATTGGACTGGGATCCAATAAAACAAAATTCCAATCACATTTCATTAGATTATAGAATTAGAGCTAGAAGGAATCTATACATCTAAGCTGTCACTTTACTGGTGAGAAAACTGAGTCCTGAAGAAGAAAAGTAGCAGAGTTAAGACCCAAACCCAGGTCTCCTTATTCCAAATCCAGTCCTCCTTCCAGATCATGATGATGCCTCTAGGACTTTGCTTCAGCAGTCATGTCTTCTCTCTGGTCTGGGGCATCTTTCAGCATTCCTTCCCATGAGACAAGAGTAGAAAGGATACGGACGGCTTCGATGAATGACTTTTGCTTCTTTCCTCCACCAGAAGTATGTGAGTCCCAAGCTTGAAAGGAAATCCCTAAATGTTGTAACCAAAGCTAGATATGGCTTTAGAACCTGGAAGCTTCAGGAAAAAAAAATTCCAGCCTCCAAGGGAAAGTCAGCCATCAAATAGAAGGCCAAAGGTGTGGTCTAGAAAGAATCTGCTCTCCTATGTAGTAGTTCTGATTTCTTTTATATGACCAGCCCCTGCTTCACAGAGACACCTGCTGGCTACATAAATAGTACCTTTCAGTCAATCTGTCCAATACTTCTTTCTTTCAAGGTGTCACACAAGTCCACTCTTGTTCCCAAAAAAGTTATTGAAAAAGGTAAACATGCCTTCTGGAAAGTTATGTTAATAGATTGAGCTTAATGAACTATACCTTTTCTTGTATAGTTGAAGATGAGTCATCATGCTTCAGCTGGTGGGTTATTGAAAATTCAATAAAAGGCATGGTAATGAACAGGGATCTTATCATAAATAAGAGATTGTAAAATATTAGAGCTCAAAGGAAGTTTAAAGATTAACTAGTCCAACTTCTTTATTTTATAGAAGAATAAATTGAAACCCAGAGAAAATAAATGATTTGCTCAAAGTCATAGTGATTTAATGGTAGAACTGGGAAGGGCTAATTCATTTTAAAGTAGACAATATTAGTATGGGGGTGAGGGGTGTAATGTTAATGGGAGTTGAAGATCTTCCCTGCCCATTAATAGGCTTCGCATGGAGAACAACAAAAGAAGCTTGATTAGAGCAGGCTTGTTTTCCAGGAAGGCCCACACCTTTTGTTACTTTGTAATTAGGCAGTGGGTCACCAGGGTTCTTATGCCCTCTGACCCTGAAGAAGTATATATATATATATATATATATATATATATATATATATATATATACTCTGAGATTAGCATTTTGCTATGGGGCTCACTCATTGGAAGAGTGTTTGTGTGATATGGTCAGATGAGACTCTGGGTAGCTGAAGCTCTCACCTTTGAAAAACCCAGATGTTGGTGTTGGTAGCTATGTATACATTGCCTTAGACAGTTGATCTGTCTGTTGATCTGTGCTAATTTCTCAAACAGTTAGAAGCCCTGTCTGGTCTTTATTTTTCTGCTTGTATTTTCTCTATTTTCTTTGTTTGAATTTTCTCTGAAATTCAGGGTACTGACTTTTCCCCTGAACTAATGAGTGTAATTAAAAAGATTATTGACTCCTTGAACAGTTGTTTTTCCTAGTAAAGCAGATCTAAGAACCTATGGTAGCAGCCATCCTGGGTAAGCCAGTATGGTTGCCACTACAGGGGGAAGTCCATTATTTGATATACATATAGCATATTCATTTAGGGTTAGACTAATATAATTTATTCTACAAGTAATAGTGTTGATATTGGTACTTATTTTTCAAGTGTTTTTTCCAGATTCCTGAAAACTATTGATAAATTTTCAATTGATTTGCCAAAAATCTGCTACATCTTAAATTAATAAAACACTTAGTATGAATAGGTGCTGTGCTAAATGGGAATACAATTACAAAAACAACAATCCTGGCTTTCAAAGATCTTAGATTCTACTCAGACTTGGGAAGGGAGTAGATACATGGATATGCTATTAAGTATAATTCATTATAAATACTTTGAGGATTAAGAATTAAACAACCACTAACAACTGTTGAGGATTAAGAAACATTAAAAACCAGGGACATTGTGTTCATCAGGGAAGATTTCATAAAAAAAATCTGAGCAGAGCTTTGAAGGAAGGCAAGGATTCTCTGAGAAGGGAGGTGAGGTGAGAATGTATTTCAGAAAGCCTTCAAAGCAAACAAATAAAAAGTCCCCACAGATGAGGAGAGTAGTCTTAATACGTAGATTTCCTTCCAACTTTCCCTTCTGAATTCCAAGAACTTTGAGATTAGCTTAGTTGTCACCAACTAACACCTTAAGCCCTTCCTGATTTCTCACCACCTTCATGCCTTGCTGAGTTGATAGCTCTGTTCAGTCTTTCCCAGAGTACTTTGTCTGGATTTCTCCTTCGTCCTATCACATTCTGTTGCATATTAGGCTCATTTGTGTTCATATACCCCCCATTAGACAATCACTTTTTGTTGTTGTTTGTCCTTCATTTTTCGAAGAGGACCAGTGACATCATGGATGATATCTTGACTTGTGTGAATTTGAGAATAATGACTATGTCCTTTTTTGGTTGCATGTAGTTATTCAAAAAGTATGCCAATTTGCATTGTTGGTTTTATTACTGAGAGTAGATTTAGCCCTATGCTTTGGGTATGAAAGAATAATTTTCATGGGTAACATATATCTTATTTTCACCTAAGTAATCTCTCTAAATGTTTATTTAGCATCCATAATGTAGGTGTAGTTGAAAACACAAGATGTGGTGCTTCTTTCTTATGGAAATTCTTCATCTCTTTGACTCCTAGATACCTGCATGATCCACTCAGGTGGAGGTGAAATTCTTTCAGGTCACTAGTAAAACATTTTTTTTTTTTGCAAATTATTGCTCCATTTCATGAAATTGTATTAAAGTGAACTGAAAACATTAGTGAACAGGACTCATTTCTTACTGTTTGGTTTATCCTGGACATCTGCTTATGTCTGGTTGGGACCCTAGAAGTTAGAGGGAATGTTTTATGTGTGGGTCTTCAGGACATATTTGAGTCCAATTATAGCTCTTTTGCTTTAATAAGCAAACTTAATAGTTTATTTGAATCCCTCCCTTAAATTGTAATTTAATTTTCTTTTTTGTATTTAATTAATTTCAAGAAATTAATTTATCAGTATTATAAATAATTATAATTTTTATTATTTCTTTATTATTTCTCCCAAATGAAAACATTTCTTTTTTTTTTTAAAGCAATCAGGGTTAAATAACTTGCTCAAGGTTACACAGCTAGTTATTTATATGTGTGTGCTAAGTACTGAGGCCAGAACTGATCCTGGGTCATCCCAACTCCGGGGGCCGGCACTCTTACTCACTGTGCCACCTAGCCGCCCTGAAAACATTTCTTAATGATGAATTTTGTGCTGTGGCTAGAAATATCAAAGACCAATAGTAATAATGGACTTTGGGGAAGGGCTAGGGGAAGGCAAAAAAGAATTTATTAAGTGCCTTCTTTGTGCCAGGAGCTGGGCTAAGATCTTTACAAATATTCTCTCATTTGATCCTTTAAAATATGTCTTTTAAAAAAATTATTTATTTAGTGTTCAACATTCACACCTGTAAGATTTTGAGTTCTAAATTTTCTCCCCCTCCCCAAGATGGTATGCAATCTAATATAGACTATACATGTACATTCATATTAAACAGATTTCCACATTAGTCATGTAAAACATATCTTGAAAGAAGAAGTTGAAGGGGTAAAACATGGACAGAATCAAATGTATTCATTTACACAGGCATACTCAATATATGCATACTTACTATAAAATTTTTGTGGGGTTGTTGGGTTTTTTTGTGGTTCTAGAAAGGACAGCAGTACTTTTTTGACCAATATAAGAGAGCCTGTCAACTTGTTAAATGGTACCTAGGTGACTAATTGGATACCTGATTTTTGGACTTGGAATCAGGAAGACCTCAGTTTGAATCCTATCTCAGACATTTAACTATGTGACTCTGGACCTCTCTCAGCCTCACTTTCCTCCTAATTTATAAAATGGTATAATAGTAGCACCTACCTTACATAGTTGTAATGAGATAATGAGATTTGTAAGCCATAAAGCACTATATGATTGATGGCTACTAATATTGTCCTGAGGGTCTGCCTGCCCTGAAGATAACCTGAAAAGAGTTATCCCAGGGCCATGTTAGACATTGATAAAATCCTCATCGGGAGCCATGAGAGTATTGTTAATATTTTCATTTTTGCTCTTTCTTTGGATATAAAATCTGTCAACACTGGAGAAGGTCTTCCCTCAAGGTCTTCATTCCAAAAAACACAGAGCTACTCCTAGCTCTCATAGCCTGTTGCTTATGTTAGAGTTAAGGGCTCTGTGGCCCAGAGTAACAGCCCTGCTGATGAGGCTGCCTCCTGATCCTGGGGATCATTGAAGAAAGATCATCTTAAAATTATTGCTGCATTGTCAGTTCCTATATTTCTAGGTGCAGTACAGACTGACTACCTAGCCAGCACAGTGATAGCTACAGTCACTTTTGTGTCACTGTCCCCTGCTTTCACAAGTAGGTCTGTATCCAGGCCTTCCAGGATGCCTTTGGCAGACTCACTAGGGGTACAATTATCCAAAATTTAACAATCTTACAGTATTGTAAGTTTCACACCTAAACATTTTGAGGGTTGTGGGTATTCTGCTTTGTTAATCTGATATAATCAGACTAACAAGGTTTTTGATGACCTGTCCTTATCTCTTGAGGTACTATTTCTCAGCCTTAGTCTATCTGAAGAGTTTAGGACTAGAGTGTTCTCATCATCCTATGGGTTTTCTGGTATTCTTTGTTAACAAGGAGTTAGCAGTGTTACCATATCTTCAAGCCCAATAATGTGGAGGCATGTTTTTTTTTTAATGCTCCTTCCCTGATCTTATACCAACCTTGTAAAGAGTTTTCCAAAATCACTAGGCTATGTTTTTTTTTTTTTTTGACTCACAGTTTTTATTGGTTCTAGTCATGTTTGCCAATACCTTCTAGACCAGTGGTAGGGAACCTGAAGCCTCTAGGCCACATGTGACCTTCTAGGTCCTTGGATGTGGCCTTTTGACTGAGTCCAAATTTTATAGAACAAATCCTTTTATTGAAGGGATTTGTTCTATTAAGTTTGGATTCAGTTTGCACTTGAGGACCTAGAGGGCCACATGTGCTCTTGAGGTCAAAGATTCCCCACCCCTGTCCTAGCCTATTATATTTTCATTACCAATTCTTCCCTCTACTAGCTAGAGGAGAACATAAGCATTTGCCTGAAGCAAATAACATTGAATGTTTTCCCTAGGAACATAAATGCTCATGGAATCAAGCCACATTTTAATAACAGAGATAAAAATCCCTGTACTAGTTCACATTTAAAGGAATTATATACAATGAGGGAATTTCTTGCCTTGAGGGTAATATGTAGATGAATGGTTTCTAACCTGTGGATCACAAACTGGAACTGTGGGGGATCCACAAAGGATCCATAAATCTGTATTCAAATCTTCAAATAAAATGGAATAATGTTTTACCCATATATGTATTAATATTTTCTGCAAATACATGACATAGCATTGGTATTTCAAAATGTTATCAAATTCATTGATTGTCCCCCACCCCTGACCCCCAGTGGACACTAATAAAGTTACCATGATGTGGGGATTCATAGCATTTTATTGACATTGAAAGACAACTATTTCAATTCACATCATAAGCATTTAATAGGCTCTTACCAAGCCATGTTCCATGCTAGGTTTGAGATTATAGAGACAAAAATGAAAAGAATCCTTCCATTCTCTCTTCCATTCCAGCAACCAGTGCTATTGATTTATAGGATTGATAGATAGTATGTTATAATGAAATGGGCAACCAAATTAGGAGTAAGAATACCTGGTTAAAAGTACCAGTTTTGTCATTAATTAGCAAAGTGACTTGGAAAACTTGCTCAGCCTCCATGATCCTAAATTGCCTTATTGGGGACATGAATGAGTTAGACTAGGTCTCTGAGGTCCCTCCCAATTCTAAAACTCTCCCCAAAATTAATTAGTTAACATTTAAAAAACAAGTGGAAAAAAGGGTGACTCCTTAAAGGACTAAATCTTCAATCTTTTCTCTGTATTCTGACTAGAGCTTGTGCTCATCTTGGACTTGGTTCCAGGACCTGTTAGTCCTGGAATGAATGAATGAATACTCACAAATAACTGTGAGTATTTGTCATCTCTTCTAAAACTAGATAGACAAAAGACAATTCTTTGATAAAAGCAGACAGGAGGGGTCTTTCTTGCCCCTCCCACCTTATTCCTCCCAGAAAGATATATATATATATATATATATTTTTTTTTTTTGAGAAAAGGCAGCATAAAGCATTTTATTGCAATAATAAAACTTGAAACTCATATGTGGTGGAGGGAGAGTGGGTGGTGGCAGTTTCTCTTACCAAATCACTACACAGGACAGCAAAAGGGAGGTGGGAGTGGGAGAGAAGGAAGGTGGGGGTGGAGGGAGGGGTATCAGCAGCAGGGGAGCTGAGCATCAAAAACAGGAGATGTGATTTGTGATGACCAGCATCAGTTTTGTTTTTTTTGTAGAGAACACGCAACGATTTCCTGTGACAATGACTGGGCTTTCATTGTGTTGAAAATTTCTACAAACAGCACCTTCAATTTAACAATTAATTCAAGTTCTTGGAATTTAGGTAGTTGTGGAGCTTTGATGGCTACTGGAGATTTAAAAAGTCCTCCAAATCCATTAGAAAACCACAAGATGGAAAAAAAAAAGTCAGGCATCAACAAAGTAGGTTTATATTGACGCGAGTTGTCATGTAGATAAGACACCAAATGGCGTGTCCAACACTGCATCGAAAATATCTGCTTTCAAAAGGCAGGTTAAGAGGGGGGAGGGGAAGGAGGGTTGGGTGGTTGAAGCAGTTTCTTCTTCCCCACCTTCATTTTGGACAGGGTGACTGATATGCTCCAAGGAAATCATTCAACATGGAGAATATGTCAGCCATCAATAGCTCCTCGATCTGCTATGGCTTTACAGCAGCAGCAAAAAAAATTTTTTAATACATAATAGATAAATTTCATCCAAAAAAATAAAAGGGACAAAGATTTTCTCTGTCCAAATAATTCCTATTCTAAGGTTAACCCATCTGTGTGCTGTTAATGCTTGATCATACACTTAATCTTAAATCTATACCCAAAAGATTTCGATTTAAATTTAGACCCCCCCCCCAAAAAAAAAGATGAATGACTTGATAAGTTGAGGTTTACGGTGTATAGTTTAGAGACAACACATGTATAAGGAGGAAGAGTTGGAAGCAAAGCCAAGTGATAACACATTCAATTGGGGTATATGTCTATACAATGAATGTAATGGAATAGCAGGGAAAAGCTCCATACAAATTCATGTGCATTCTTCTTGAAGCTGAGACTCTGGACTCCTCCATGTGTCCAATTCAAGAAACAGGGAGCTAGGGGAAGAAACCATTTCTGTCATTCCAATTTTATAAGTTCCACATCAAAGATGAAAGTAGCATTTGGTGGAATGATGCCTGGATGACCAGTGGAACCATAAGCATAGTCTGGAGAGATGGTCATTTTTGCTCTCTGGCCCACACTCATCTGGGCAACTCCATCTTCCCAGCCTCGAATCACTTCTTGCTTGCCCATCACAAACTTGAAGTGTTTATTTCTGTCACAGGAGGAATCAAACTTTTTCCCATCTTCAAGCATCCCCGTGTAGTGCACCACGCAGGTCTAGTGGCGCTTGGGGAAGGTGCGCCCCTCTTGGGGAGAGATGCTTTCCACCTGCACACCCATCCCGGCCGGCCTAGAGCGGGTTGGGGGGGAGGGTCGCTGCTCCGTGGGGGGCTCGGGCACGAGGTGAGGCGAGGAGGGAGCCTGGTGGGTCTAATGGCGGATGCGGCCTCAAGCGCAACTCCCGGCGGGCAGAAGGACAGACTCAAGATATATATTTTTAATTGGCCAAAAATTCTGATTTTAATATTGATGCCATTTACTATGAATGGAGCTGTAATTAGTTTCTTATCAAAAGGATTGTCTTCTATATAGTTAGCTTAGAAGGAAACACAGTGCTTCTGGTTATAAAGTTTCTGTATATTCCCTAAGGCTTTTTAGGTGTTTGTGGATGGGCATATCAACCTGGCCCAAGATAAAGAAACTACATAGTTGGTTGAAAGAGAGCCAGACGTTGGTCATAGGAAATATATTAAAAGGTGCTTTAATTTTTTGCTTGATAGAGTGGAAAGAACATTGGTCTAGGAGTCAGGACATGGAAGATTCTAGTCCCAGTTGTGCTATTAGCAGGCTTTAGTACCTTGTATAACTCACTTTTCTTTTGATAGAATGACTCAAATTCTTCTGCTATAAAATGGAAAGTTAGACTGGATGACTTTTTAAGGTCCTAGATCTGCCACTTACTACATGGCACTTACTACCTTGGCAGGTAGTACTACATGGCAGGTCCTAGATCTGCCACTTACTACATGCCACTTACTACCTTGAACAAGTCATTTCTGTTCTCAATTCTATGATAACCTTCTAGATCAAGCATTCATGACTATAAAAAGAAGAATGTACCATGTCTTGGCAAAGTAGAGAAATCAGTGAACAAGTGATCAGTTCTGAAAATGTCTGCCCAAAATAGATACACACATAATTAATTTGAGATTGACCTCACATCTAAAGATAATGGACCTATGGTATTATTAATAGGTAGAAACTCCTTAGCAAGCGAACTTATGCCAATTTAGACCTGTAACTTCTCTGTAGCTTACAGTCTTAGAGAGCTTCCTATAGACAATTAAAAATAGCCAATAAACATTTATTAACCTTCTACTATGTGCCACATATTGTGCTAAGCACTAGGGGTAGAAATAAGAAAAAGATATGGTACTTGAACTCAGATGTTCTTGGCTCCATGATCAGTTCTCTGTCCACTAGACTGTGGTCCTTACTTTCTGTACTACTGCAAAAATTTCTCATTGAAGGTTGATTGCCTTTGAATGTGAATCCTACAAATAGAAATTTTGTTTTGAAGAAATTCATAGGTTTTGGGGGCAATGGTGAGTAGCAATGAAATTAAAATATTCAGTTTCTTATATCCAAAATGGTGAATAGTCCCCCCTGCTTTAATTCTAATTCTTTCATATCAGATAACCCTGAAGAAATCCTAGCGATTCTTTGTACATTTGTTTTTATAGCAGTTCTTGTATCCTCTGCTAAGAAGAATGTGCCTAGTTCTGTCCTTTTGGTTGGGAAGATTGTGTGTGGCGTGTGCTATTGACAGGGCTAATTTTGAGATTGACCTCTGTTTTTACAAGTAGATCCTTCTGGAGTAGTAGATATAAACGTTTCTGGTTTAGATCCTTTTTGGCCAGTCTAAGGGTATCCCTGCTTTATTCCGTTAACTTTGTACATCTGCCATTCTTTCTTTTTTATGGTTGGCCCTATTTATAAATGAGACATCGTGGAGTTAAGATGGAAGAAAATGTTCTCTGAACTTGACTCTTATTATACTGTATTTGCTACCATGCCCTTATGATTTGTATTTCTGTTTGTCTACGGAATGGTGCCCTTTAAAATGAGAGGTAATTCAATTTAATTAAACAAACGTTTATTAAACATCTATATTGTGCTAGGCACAGGAGCTAATAATAATACTAACTAGCATTTATATGGCACTTTAAGGTTTGTAAAGTACTTTACAAATAATGTCATTTAATTGTCATGATGGCCCTGGGAGATAAGTGCTATTACTATCCCCATTTTAAAGATGAGTAAGCCAAGGCAGACAGGCTTAAGTGACTTGCCCAGGGTCTTAAAGCTAGCCTGAGACCGAATTGGAACTCAGGTCTTCCTGATTCTAGGCTCAGCATTCTATTAAACTGTGCTACCTAGCAAAAAAAAAAAGACAAAAACAAAACAGTCTCTGCTCTCGTGAAACTTACAAAATATAGGGAATATTGGCACAAATTGGAGGAAGGGGACAGAATACTAGTAAGTGGAGGAAGGATCATGAAGGGCCATATATAGGATGAGGTGCATTATGGGTATAGTCAGATGGAGTTATTTTAATTATAGGCATGACTGCTAATGTGTAAAACTCTTTGGGGAGATACAAAGAACATAAGTAATATTAGTAGACAGTTATTCCTTTTTAGAGTTTACATAGGGCTTGTTAGTTATTACATCATTTAATCCTCTTTTTCATGTAATTGTCATTATAATTATTATTCCCATTTCAGAGAAGAGAAAATTCAGGTCACAGAGGTGGAATGGCTTGTCCAGAGCTTCTGTAGCTAGTGAGCAAAAGAACAACTTGCTTAGGGGCCTAGTATTGAGATGGCCAAGTACCGTAAGAAGTCAGAGGAGAGAGATCACTAGGATAGGCAGAGGGGGCAGAGTCATCTTCACCAAAGAATCGGTAGGTAGCTGGGTATAGAGTGCTGGACCTGGAGTCAGAAAGACCAGATTTCAAATCTAGCTTTGTGACCCTGGGCAAGTCCCTTAACCTCAGTTTGCCTCAGTTTCCTTGACTGGGAAATGAGAATAAGAAGCACCTATCTCCTAGAGTTATTGTAAGGCTCAATGAGATAATATTTGTAAAGTGCTTTGCAAACCCTAAAGCACTATGTGAATGTTAGCCATTACTACTGCTGCTACTACACCTTTACAGAAGGGTAGGCTATGGATAATCAGAAAGACATGACATTCTAGCCAGTTATTTAGAGCACACTGATTCAGGCAGGATGGGGTAGGAGGAGAGCAGCATAGTAAAGGAAAGGGTATTGGGCCTGGGTTTAAATTGTGACTGCACTTAGTGGTTGAATGTTGTCAGGCAAATTATTGGACCTCCCTTGGCCTGAGTCTCCCCACATGTAAAATGAGGGGGTTTTTCTAGATGGCCTAGCCTTGAAGGCCCCCTCCAGTTCTAAGTATATTATCTGGTGAGTGTGCCAGTTTTATTAGAGCAGAGGTTTGCATTAGGGAGTCATGTGAGATAGGATGAGACCTTGAAAACCAGGATGCAGCATTTGAACTTTCCCCTTTTAACCATGTTGGAGTATTGGGGATGGGAAATTAATATGCAATGTAGTGGTTTGAGAAGATTGGTCAGTTAATGGTGTCTAGGATGGAATAGGACAGGGAAGAGGCTGGAGCTGGGGGTTCCAGTTAGGACAACCACACTTATGGTGGTCACACAGGAGCTATAACAGAAGATTTAACAGAGATTCCTAGAATTGTTGGAAACTCAACCATTTTGGCTGGGTTCCAGGTCAGACCCGTAGAGAATCAAATTCCGGGCTATAGCAGGCCAATCAGTGAATCAATCAAGCATTTATTATGTATCTGTTATTCCAGGAACTATGGTAGACCCTGAGAATTTAAAGACAAAAGTGAAAGGAGGTTTAGGAGGCTACATTTAATCAGGGAAGATAGCCTGTGATCAGATAAGTATATTCAAAAAAATTACAAAAATTTTTATAAAATAAACATAAGATAATTTGGAGAGAGGGAGGCACTAGCAGCTGGGGCTACTAGGAAGGGCTTTATGGAGGAATGTGCACCATGTTTGAGCTAAAGGTTGGTTGAAAAATATGGATTTGGAGAGGCAGAGTGAATTAGTGCAATTCAAACACAGAAGACAGCCTTAGCAAAGGCCTGGACATGGTAGGTGCCATCCTGAGCCAGAAACAACAGAATGTCCAGTTTGACGGTGGGAACCTGCAGCCTTGAGACCACATGTGATCTTCTAGGTCCTCAAATGTGGCTCTTTGACAGAATCCAAACTTCACAGAACAAATCCCCTTAATAAAATAAGGTAGGCTCTGCTAGGAGGTAGTAAGGTAGTACACTCTGTGAAGTTTGGATTCTTTCAAAGGGCCACACTTGAGAACCTAGAGGGCCACATATAACCTCAAGGCCACAGGTTCCCCATCCCTGCAAGTCTAAAAAGAGTGCATAAAGGGGAAGAATGTGAGAGATATGGAAGGGAACACTGGAGCAAGGTTGTGAAGGACTTTTTTTTTGGAAAAAGAAACTATACTTCAGTCTGTATTCAGATATTATCAGTTCTTTCTCTGGGGATGGATTTTTTTTTCATCCTAAGTCCTTCAGAGCTGTCAAGGATCATTGTATTGCTAAGAATAGCTGATCATCTCACAATATTGCTGTTACTTTGTACACAGTACATTTCACTTTGCATCAACCCGTGTAAGTCTTTCTAGGTTTTTCTGAGAGTATCCTGCTCATTTCTTATAATACAATAGTATTTCATCGTAATTACATATCACAACTTATTCAGCCATTCTCTAATTTATTTGCATTCCCTCAATTTTTAATTATTTAGCCCCAGAAAAAAGCTGCTATAAATATTTTTGTACATATAGGTCCTTTTCCTTTTTTTTATTATCTCTTTTGGGATACAGACCTTGTAGTGGTATTGCTTGTCAAAGTGTATACATGGTTTTATAAGTTCCAAACTGCTCTATAGAATGATTTAATCAGTCCACAACTCTGACAACACTATATTAATGTATCATTTTCCCCACATCCTCTCCAACATTTGTCATTTACTTTTTCTGTTCTATTATCTCATCTAATAGGTAAGAGGTAGTACCTCAGAATTGTTCTAACTTGCATTTCTGCAATCAATAGTGAGTCAGAATATTTTTTCATATGGCTACAGATAGCTTTAATTACTTCATCTGAAAACTGATTATATCTTTTGATCATTTATCGATTGTGGAATGGCTCTTATTTTTATAAATTTGACACAGTTCTCTATATGTTAGAGAAATGAGGCCTTTATCAGAGAAACTTGCTTCAAAGTTTTTTTTTCCCACAGTTAGTTGCTAACCATATTTCCCTCCATCCTGTTCCTCCTATACCCATTCTATTCTCTCTCTCTTTTCACCCTGTCCATCCTCAAAAGTGTTTTGCTTCTGATGATCCCTTCCCTGAATCTGCCCTCCCTTCTGTCATCCCACCCTTGTATTCTCTTATACCCTTCCCCTTCTTTTATCCTGTAGGGTGAGATAGATTTCTATACCCTACTGCCTGTTTATCTTATTTCCCAGTTACATGTAAGAACAGTTTTTAACACTTTGAGTTCCAAATTCTTTCTCTTCCTCCTTTCCCCCTCCTCTCACTGAGAAAGCAAGCAATTCAATATAGGTTATACAGGAGTAGTAATGCAAAAGACTTCCATATTAGTCAGGTTGTGAAAGACTAACTATATTTCCCTCCATCCTATCCTGCCTCCTGTTTATTCTGTTCTCTCCTTTCATCCTGTCCCTCCTTAAAAGTATTTGCTTCTAATTATTCCTCCCTCAGTCTGCCCTCCCTTCTATCCCCACCCCCTATCTTCTTCCTGCTACTTTCCTGTAGGGTAAGATAGATTTCCATACTATTTGAGTATGTATGTTATTCCCTCCTTAGGCTAGTTTCAATGAGAGTAAGGTTCACTCATTACCTTCTTCCCCTCCATTGTAAAAACTTCTTCTTGCTTTTTTATGTGAGATAATTTACCCTTTCTCCTTCTCCCAGTACATTCCTCTCTTACCCCTTAATTTTATTTTTAAACTATCATCCCTTCATATTCAACTCACCCTGTGCCCTCTGTCTATATATATTCCCTCCAACTACCTAATGACGAGAAAGGTCGTATGTGTTACAAATATCGTCTTTCCATGTAGGAATATAAACAGTTTAACTTTAATAATTCCCTTATGATTTCTCTTTCCTGTTTACCTTTTCATGCTTCTCTTGAGTCTTGTATGTGAAAGTCAAGTTTTCTATATAGCTCTGATCTTTTCTCAAGAATACATTAAATTGCTCTACATTATTGAATTTCAATTTTTTTCCCTCATGTATTACACTCAGTTTTGCTGGGTAGGTGATTCTTAGTTTTAATCCTAGCTCCTTTGACCTCTGGAATATCATATTCCAAGCCCTCTGATCCTTTAATGTAGAAGCTGCTAAATCTTGTATTATCCTGAGTGTGGTTCCACAGAAATTGAATTCTTTCTTTCTGTCTGCTCACAATATTTTCTCCTTGACCTGGGAACTCTGGAATTTGGCTATAATATTCCTGGGAGTTTTCATTTTGGGATCTCTTTCAGGAGGTGATTAATGAATTCTTTCGATTTCTATTTTCCCCTCTGGTTCTAGAATATTAGGGCAGTTTTCCTTGATAATTTCTTGAAAGTTGATGTCTAGGCTCTCGTTTTTTGATCATAGCTTTCAGGTAATCCAATTAACTTTTAAATTATCTCTCCTGGATTTATTTTCCAGGTCAATTGTTTTTTCAATGAGATATTTCACATTGTCTTCTATTTTTTCATTCTTTTGGTTTTGTTTTAGAACTTCTTTATTTCTCACAGAGTCATTAGCTTCTGTTTGCTCTATTCTAATTTTTTTAAGCAATTGGGGTTAAGTAACTTGCTCAAGGTTACATGGCCAGTCATTACTTATGCATGGATGCTCATTTTCTGAGGCTGGATCCAATCCTGGGTCGTCCCAACTCCGGGGCTGGCACTCTTACTCACTGCACCACATAGTTGCCCCTCCATTCTAATTTTTTTTAAAAGCAATTGGGGTTAAGTAACTTGCTCAAGGTTACACGGCTAGTCATTATTTATGTGTGGGTGCTCATTTTCTGAGGCCGGATCTGATCTCGGGTCATCCCAACTCCGAGGCCGGCGCTCTTACTCACTGCGCCATCTAGCTGCCCCTTTAGGGCAATTGGGGTTAAGTAACTTGCCCAAGGTTACATGGCTAGGTTTTTGTTTGTGTGGATTAAGTGTCAGAGGCCAGCTCCGAACTCAGGTCCTTCTGACTCCAGGGCCAGCACTCTATTCACTGCGCCACCTAGCCACCCCTCCATTCTAATTTTTAAGGAATAATTTTCTTCACTGAGCTTTTGGACCTCCTTTTCCATTTGACCAATTCTTCTGTTTTTAAGGCATTCTTTTCTTCATTGGCTTTTTGGACCTCTTTTGCCACTTGATCTAGGCTATTTTTTTAAGGTGTAATCTTCTTCAGTATTTTTTTGGTTCTCCTTTCAAGCTGTTGACTCATTTTTCATGATTTTCTTACATCACTCTCATTTCTCTTCCCAGTTTTTCCTCTACTTCTCTTACTTGATTATCAAAATCCTTTTTTTGAGCTCTTCCATACCTGAGACCAATTCATATTTTTCTTAGAGGCTTTGGATATAGGAGCTTTGACTTTGTCTTCTTCTGAGTGTATGTTTTGATATTCTTTGTGGCCAAAGTACGTTTCTGTAGTCTGAATTTTTTTTACATTACTTGTTCATTTTCCCAGCCTATTACTTGACCTTTTAACTCTTTGTTAAGGTAGGCTCTGCTTCCAGTGTGGAGGGTGGACTCTGCAAACCTCAGGGGTTTGTGCAACTGTTTTCAGAGATAGGCCTGGAAACCACCACAGCTGCCAGTGCTTCAGGCCCCAGCTTCCTGCTCTGGGTTTGGTGGAGCCTGGTCTTTGCTGGCATAATCTACATTGGATTGTGCTCCTCTCCCAGCCCGGCACAACAGACATTTCCTGTTGACCTTCCATGTTGTCTTGGGCTGGAAATTGGTGTCATTCTGTCTTTTTGTGGGTTTTGCTGCTTTAGAATTTGTTTAGAGTTATTTTTTACAGATGGGGGGTTTGGGGGAGAGCTCAGGCAGTTCCTGCATTTACTCTTGGCTCCATCCCCCCCTATGAAGGACTTTAAAAAGCCAAACTAGGGGGGCAGTGCCAAGATGGTTGAATAGAAGCAGGAAATTCTGTGACCTCTCCCCACAACCACCTAAAAAGCCAAACTGAGAAGTGTACTAGATGCAATAGGAAGTGAATTTTGTTGAGGAAGGGTGCTACAGAGTCAGATCTGGCTTTTAAAAAATTCACTTTGGCAGCTGTGTGGTGGGTGGATTGGAGAGGGAAGGGACTCACCATAGGGAGACCAATTCTGATTCTGTTTGTGCAGTCCACATGAGCTAAGGTAGTATGCACTTGAGTGGAGAGAAAGGGCATATTTTACAGATGAGGAACTGATACAAATAGCATTAAGTGACTTATTCAGAGTAACACTGTGTCTGAAGCTATATTTGAACTCAGGAAGATGAGTCTTCCTGACTCCAGATCCCAAACTTTATTCACTGTATCACCTGAGAAGACACTGGAAATAAGGGAGATTGGGAAAGGCTTCTGTGAGAAGGTGGAATTTTTACGGAGCCTTAGAGGAAGCCAGGGAAGTCAGTGGTTGAGCAGAGGAGGGAGAGTGTTCCAAGCATGAGGGATAACCAGAGAAAATGCCTAGAGTAGAGGGATAGAGTGTCTTGTTTGTGGAGCAGCCAGGAGGCTGGAAACATTGCATTGAAGAGTAGCCAACTTCCACAGAGGAGAAGTGTTTCTTCCCAGCCTTCCCTCCCAAAATCTGTTGGGAAAGAACATAAAAAAATAATATACACATGGTTGAACCTTTACCTTTAAGCAAACCTGATCTGAGAGTACTTGACAAAAAAATTTGGAGTGTTTCTCTGCCCTGTTCCCCTCCAACCCTTCCCACCTTTCCTCTACAAAAATCCATAGCTTCATTTCCCTACCTGGGTATTACATAGACCCTGGGGGAGTCTTGTAAAAGAATCGCCTTAGCTTAGAAAAACCCAGTTTATTTCGAGAAAGGTATAACGTTATGACTCACTATTTCAACTTCATTGTTTCAGAGCAGTGGTTCCTTGTAGCTCTTTCCAGAGTATGGTTTCAACATCAAAATTTTATTTTTGCTGTTCTCAGGGACAGGAGTGGGAAGATGAGAGAATTTGCAGGCTATGGAATGCTAAAGATTTCATGACGGCTTGCTTCTGTAACATTGCCCCCTCCTACTAAAGGGGTAAGGGTAAGAAGGGAGGAGTCAGCATGAATAAAAGAGAATACCCCCTCCCCCAATTCAAAGTAGCTTTAACTCTTCAGGAGAAGACAATCACTGTTTCAGTAAGCTGGTGTCGAGTTCCATTTGTATTTCTCCAAATCTTCCCTGCATGCAACTGAATCCCTCTGTCAGAACACTATTTCTTCTTATAATGAAAAGTGGTGGCCAACTCTGGATGCTCTCCAAACCATCTTTTCTTTCTTTTTCTCCTCTTTGTTTTCATTCATCACCTTTGCTATAGAGGGGAAAGAGCACCGTAAAGAGTACAACAAGAATTGAAGGACCTTGTTTCATAGGATCATTGATATAAATCTGGAAAGGATTGTAAAGGTCATCTAAATTCAACTCCTTCATTTACAGATGAATAAACGGAGACCCAGAGGAGTTAAGTGATTTGCTTATTACTTTCACACAGATAATAAATAGCAGAGCTAAGATCTGAACCAGGTTCTCCAGACCCAGCATTCATTTCCACTGTAATTTCTGTTATTTGCTATATATGTGACACTTGGCAAATCATATTATCTTTCTGGGCCAGTTTCCTCACCTCAATCTGATGACCTATAAAGACTCATCCAGCTCTAGAGTATATGGTCCATATTCTCTATATAAGAAATATATGGTGGTAAATTATTATAGGTTCACACCCAGGTTTGGTGAAAACTTTGTTGGCTATGTTTAGGAGAACATTGATCTGGTGTCTGCATCTTAAGGAATTTAAACAAGCAGTACAATAAGGACCAGAAGTCAGAACCAATCACAGATGTTCAAAAAACTCATATAATTTTGAATAAAATATTGTACTCATAGTGAATGTTCTACCTGAGGCAGACTGGAATTAAAATTCTGTGTAAACCAATAACAGAAATATTGAGAAAGCTGCAATTCTCCTAAATAGTTTTAGAAAGTAGTATATAATATGTTTAATATTAATATCATGCAAAAACCTTGGGGCAGGAACCAGTGTTTAGGTAAAATTTGCATATTCATAAATATGGAAATTACAAATATGAAACACAAACTATCCTGCTTCCTAAAATGGGCGAGATGCAAATATTAAAGCAACAGGAGAAAGTTTTGTTGAAACACTAAATTTCATATAAATTTTACCTTGATATTTGCACAATGGCTTAAATTAGATGATGGACTTCTTGCTAATTTGCTTGAGGGAATCATCCATAACTAATAATATGTAAGCTGGTTAAGAACCACCCCTGATTAGGGTACGAAAACAGTGCATATCCTATCATAAAGAAAAGTCGTCATAAGGGTGATACGGGATGTTGAGCTATGCTTTCGTGTCTTCTATGTAAATGAGAGAAGCAATATGTCTTAGTATTTCCGACTTGCAGTTCTTTGTCTCTAAGAAATTCAAATATTTAATGCAGACCCAAAGCAGACGCACTATAATAAGAGTAGTACTGGTTATACGTTAACACAGCCATGTAAATAAGTACGAGGACCTGACTTCCCAACACTAGGGCTATTTTTTCTTAAGAAAATATGGGGATAAAGATAAATAATCATCTTTTTTTTTTTAACATTCACAAGAGGACAAAGACCTAGTGAAAATTTTGGATCCTGGTTGAACTTGTGGAGTTTGATTTCCTTTACATATGATCTTGGCCTTGCTTTTGATTTCTTTTGGTTTTTTTTTTTATTTCTCTCTTTTGAGTTTTGATTTTGATTTCTCTCTTCAACCTTTAATAAGCAATATTTTAAAAGGGTGGAATAGAAGAAGGGGGGTGTGCTGATAAAAGGTTAACAACTGATTTTTAAAAATTATGCCTGATGTACTTTTAACTTTAATCTGCATCATTAACATTTTTCTCCAACATTTTCTTAAATCCAGAAATCAACAAAACAAATCAAGCCTTTATTTGTATTCTTTTGCTGGTTTCCAATGTATAAATACACGCACTTGAAATTTAAGTACCAGTACACCCCTGGATGGAAGTGTCAGGAGACTGAAGAGATTGGAGAAAATAACTTCTCTATATAAGTTTAAATGTATAGTCCTTGCTGTATGTTATAACTCAGTTCTCTCATTGATTCACTTCTTCCTCACTTGGATTGATTCCTCTTTCCTCTGGACAATCTTTCCCTTCCTCCACATATCAATCACCAGTTCATGACCATTCTTTTCTTTATCTGTCCTTCCCATGAACATCACTTTGATACATATTTTTAAGTACTTTACTACCATACTTTTGTCTAATCTTGCTACTTTCTCAAAACGAAGCTTATGGCTCCATTAAAAGTTAAAACTTTTGTATAAAATTTGAAGCAAAAACAAAATTTGAAACTTAAGATATCTTTGTTCTTTCTCTTATTTGGGGATATGTGTAAAAATACGAGGCATGAGATGCTGCCTGATGCAACATATAAATGCATAGTCATATACTAGGGAATGAAGGGTGAATTGCTTAGGTTAGGAGGTTGAAACAAAGAGCAACTGCAAATTCAGAAAAGCAAAATGTAAAGCATTAAGATCTTTCATACTTGTATCATACTATTGTAACTCAGAGATGTTTGAGTATTGTAGCAAAAAGCTTTGATTTAAAAAAAAAAACAACTTTTATAGTTCAACTGTCCTGGTTATAGAAATTTGATATGAAATGAAGGAGGTACATGGTTATAATGATATCACTATTGTGCTTTCAAAGACTTAGATTGACCTGACATATATATAGTAGTATGGGGATGTTCAGGGAGGCCTAGCACATCTTCTGTGAGGGCTTGCTAAGCCCCTTTCCAGGCTGCTCATGCACCTTTGGTGTCTACCTGTCACCCAACTCTCACCTGTGGCTCCAGGAAGCTGTAGCATGTGCATTGGCACACTCCAGTAAAGCTTTGTTGGCAGATGGGCTAAGCTACATTGAGGGTAATCGTTAGGCCTCAAATCCATCTGTTAGTTAGGGGGATGTCTACCCCCAAACACGTGAAGACTTCTTCTGGTGGAAATGGTGAAAGAGGAAAGTTTGTTCCAGTGGCCATGGAGGTGATTGAAGTAGGCTTAGGGTGTGGTCAGATGCCAAAGACATCAGTTTATCCACTGCATCCCGGGCCATTGCTGGTGATCTTTACTTTTGTCTTGCCACTGGACATTGATGATTGTGGGAGATAGAACAAGGATGATGATTTTGTGCAACTCTATCCAATTTATACACAAGTCAAGGCATCATCCTATGATGTCACTGGTCCTCTTTGAAAACGGAGGATGAACAACATCACCTATCCTGTAATACTTGAATGGAGTGGTTTAGCCAAAACAAAACAAAAAACAAACCCCCCCCCCCAGCATTATGGATGACTGTTGAAAGAGCAGTTTCAGTGGATTAATAGGAATTGAAGTGCAATTTAAGGAGGATGATTAAGTGGAGGTTGAGTAAATTGGGGCAGTAGGCATAGAACCTTTGTTCTAGGGAGGGGGCACCATGGTGCAATAGGGATCCTATATTCTGCTCCCAAGTTCTGCTCTTAAAAAGCCATGTGACTTTGGGCAAGAACCATAGCTAGTGATTCTAGTACCTGAGGCAATTGTTGTTGGAAAGGAACTTAGAGAAATATCTAGGACCTTGGAGTACAAGGTTCCATGAGGAAAGACCCCAGGATGCATCTTGCTGGTAGGGAGACAGAGACCTCAAGACAATTAGACTTGGAATCATCCCATCAGAGCCTAATCTAATTAGTTGGCAAACCTAAAATACACTGTTGTCTTAATGGGAAGTGATAGAGGAGGAAGGAGGAAGGAGGAAAGGGAATACCTACTATGTGCCAGACACTTTGCTAAGTGCTTTACAAATATTAACTTATTTGATTCTCAACAACACTCTCCTCAGTAATCCTCAGAATTCATCTCTTGGTTGATTAGATTGAACCAAAAATATCTTCTTAATGTGCAAAACTGAGATTTTCAGGGTTTGGGCTTCATGATAAGTCAGTTTGCAATTTTGAAAGCATTTAGAGCTGAAAGGGGCATTAGAGGGCATATGGTCCAGTCTCATAAGGGACAGAATGGTACAGAAGGAGTGCTGGATTTGACATTAGAGGACCTGGATTCGAATTACCCCTCAGCGATCTGTGACTTGGAACATGTCACACGCTGCTTTGAGCCTTTCTTCATATTCATCCCCCATCTGGGGGTTGAACTAAATGACCTGTAACGTCTCTTCCATGTCTACATCTATGATCCTGTGATATCCTCATTTGTTTTTACAGAGGAGGTAAATAAGTAACCTAGTTCTCATAGATAGTAAGTGAAAAGAACACCAGATTTGGAGTTAAAGGACCCAGGTCCAAATTCCATCTCTCTTGTGTTACCTTAGACAAGTTAATTCACTTTTCTGGGCCTTGGTTTCCCTGTTTCTTAAATAACTGAATTGGACTAAATGACCTCCCAGTGTACTTTCAGTACTAAATCTATGATCCAAGGATTCTACATATCAGACAGCCAAGAACTCACACCTGGATCTTCTGACTCCCAAGTCAAGCCTTTTTCCCACTTTATCATGCTTTCTCTAATCCCTAATCCTGTTTCTGAAATTGTGCTAATTATAACATTGATATAGTTGGTGCAGGGAAGGGAGCAGTTCTGTTTTTTTTTTTTTTTTTTTGGAAGCAGTTTTACTCAAGGTGAAAGCAAATGAGGCAAGAAATGATTACCCATGGAGAAAATTCTCATAATGAATCCTCATCAGACATTGTGAGCAATTGTTACCAGACCTGGAGTCAAAAAGGCTATCATTTAAGAATGTAACATTAATTAACTAGGCAGTGTAATATACACGGCATGGGACTTGAAATTAGGAAGACCTAAATGCAAATCCTGCCTCAGATAATTACTGACATTGTGATCTTGGACAAGTCACTTAACCACTATCTCATTTTCCTTATCCCTAAAACTTGGATAAAAATACCACCTGCCTCCCAGGGTAGGGATCTTGTAAAAATAAAATAATATTAGGAAGGTACTTTGCAAACTTTAAAATCCTATTATACATACTGCTGCTACTAGTACCAGTACTATTACTACTGGATTAACTGTCTTTGCTATTTAATTAAAACTACTTCAGTTAAACAGGAAAGATGGAGTAAAAAAAAAAGAGTATTTTTGTGGGCTCAGTCCTGTTTGATAATCAAAGTGTTAATGGTCTCTGAAGTCAAGTCAAATTGACTTCCTTTGATAAGATAAGCACCCCTGAGAATCAGCTGTACTTCAGACGTCACAGTGTCAATTTTGGATACAGCTCTCTTACAGGAAAGTCTCTTTCATTCACCTCTCCTGCACTTAACAAAATTAAACAAATCACTATTTGGCAAGACTTCAAACCATTATCTTTTTTTTTAACTGTGAGTTAAATGATACCCCCAAATCACTAGATATATAAAATGCTCTATTCATTTGCCCTAGAATTTAAAGACCTGTGTTCTTTCTTGTTGCTATGGAAACAGACTCTCAAATCCAAGAAACTAATTCAAAATGTTCTTCCTAGTGGTGATCTGTATCCTTAGTTCTTAAAACACACACTCGCTCTCTCCGTCTCTCTCTCTCTCTCTTTCTCTCTCTCTCTCTCTCTCTCTCTCTCTCTCTCTCTCTCTCTCTCTCTCTCTCTCTCTCTTTCTCTCTAAGTGTTTTTGCTAAGACAAAATCTCAATAATGGCAGGGGGTCGAGTGAATTTAAGCATATTTGATTGAATAACCATTTTTGCTAGGTATTGGGAAGCTTTCAAAGATAAGTAAGACGAGGGGCAGCTAGGTGGTGCAGTGAATAGAGCACCAGCCCTGGAGTTAGGAGGACCTGGGTTCAGATCTGACCTCAGACACTTAACACATGCACACACACACACACACACACACACACACACACACACACACACATGCACACACAAACTACCCATGTGACCTTGTGCAAGTTACTTAACTCCAAAAAGCAAAAAAAAAAAAAAAAAGATAAGACATAATCCTATTTTCCCCCTATCTGCTAGTTAATAATATAGCAGGAAGATAAAGTATATAATGGACTTGGAGTCTGAAATACCTGGATTCCAATCCTGTCTTTGATACTTGTTCAGCAACTTGGGCAAATCACTTAATCCACCTTCCACCTTGAGGCCTCATGTGTCCCTTTAGGTCCATGGGTGAAGCCTTTTGACTAAGTCCAAGTTTAACAGAACAAATCCTTTTATTATGGGGATTTGTTCTGTGAAGTTTGGGTTGAGTCAAAGGGCTGCACTTTAGGACCTAGAGGGCCACATGTGGCCTTGAGGTCGAAGGTTCCTCATCCCTGACTTAACCTCTCTGAGTTTCAGTTTTCTAATTTGTAAAATGGGGAATAATAACATCTTAAGATGATGCATATAAAGCACTTTGCAAGTGTTAAAGTGCTACATAAATACCTATTATTAATTATTATTATTTTTATATGACATAGGTCATGATAACCACATGAGAGGCACCAAGGGCTGCCATATGTCCGAGTAGGAAAGATCAGTTCTTGTCAAAGGAAATAAGGAAGACTTTCAGGAGGAAGTGGCAATAGACATTAGTCTTGAAAGACAGTAGAATTTCAAGTAGCTGAGATGAGGTTCAGGTAATACAGTCATAGGGAACCACGTGGGCAAAGACTGATAGGCAGGAGTATTTAGGTAATCTAGTTTGACTGTAACATAGATTATATGGAGGAGAGTAGAATGAATAATTTGGGTAGGATGGGATGGAATGGGATAGGGAGGAAGAGTGTTGTCAGACTGTACAGGATTTGAGGGCATATGTTTACAATATATTTTTTTTTTTTTTTTGCATTTTGGAGGGCAATTTGTCACACAGCTTGTTTTTGTGTTAAGTATCTGAGGCAGGATTTGAACTCAGGTCCTCCTGACTCCAGGGCCATGCTCTATTCACTGCACCACCTAGCCGCCCCCAGGGCAAGTCTTTAAAATACTTTTATTTCAGAAAACCAAAGGAAAATGTTGCCAAATCCATATTGTGGAAATTATTAACATCCAGACATAATAACTTATGTTTATTGGTAAATAATACCCATAGAAAGCAAAAATGAAGATTTTTTTACTTCCCCTCATACTAACATGTGCAGCAGTTTTTACAAGGGACATATATTATTGGCAATGGAACCCATGTGCTCTAACAATGGTATTGAGTTATAGCCACTAGTTAGAATCTTTGAATGTGAGATCCAAAAGAAAGCTTATCTAATCTAGTGCTTCTTAAACAGTTTAAGAAGTGCTGAAGGGGTCACAAGTAGAAAAAGTTTAAGAAGCCCTGAGTCCACCTCTTTCTTTTTCTTCCATTTTAGAGATAAGGAAACTGAGGCCTAAAAGGCAAAGTTGATTTATGCAAGGTCACACAGAAAAATGGGTAGAATTAGGATTTGAATTCAGATCTTTTGTCCCCAAGTCCTGTGTTCTTATCACAACACCTCGGTGCACTATATTTGTTTCTTAAGGTGTGGACCAAACCTGTGGTATTTTTCACACAGACCCTGAAGTGGCCAGTTTTAGTACAGTGGGAGGAGCAGAAGCCTAAATACAAACGGTAGGGGGAAAGAAGTGAGGAAATGAAAATAGACCGTTTTTGTGTTAATACAAATGATAACGTGGTAAGCCATGGGAGTAGAGGTGAGGCAAAGTCCCCGTGAGGGAGATGGACTGGAAGAAAAGATGTTTCCATGTTCATATGAGGCTCCAGATGGTGGAGAAAGTCATGAGTTGGGAAAGGGTGAAGAACTGAGAGTTCAAGTGTATAGAGGTGTCATTTAACATGAATATCTAGGGCTTATATTTCTCTTAGGAAACCCCACCTTGACTTATCCTTATATCTTCAAACTTCTTCAGTTGGCATTTGGGTCCTTCTTTACCTGTGCCCAACCTATCTTTTCAGCCTTATCCCCAGCTAGTCCTTTTCTACAAATTGCCCCAATCAAACACTTGCTCAATTGAAGGGTCTGAATGGCTCCTACATTTTCTATCTGCTAGTAATACTCTCTTCCCCGTCTTTGCCTGTTGGAATCCTAGCTTCCCTCAATGATGGAGCCAAAATTCCATTTCTTCCATGAAGTCGTCTCTGATCTCACGTCTACCACAGATAGAAATTACACTCTCCTCTCCGAATTTGCAATGTAAAAAGATGTTTTGTTGATGTCCTTTGCTTTTATTACGTCTCTGTTATTTCCCAATGACTTCTCCACCACTCCCACCAACATAGGACCTTTCTTTGTAAGGGAAGCAAAACAAATCTATGCATTGGCATGGTCTGTAAATGTATGCATTCATCCACCACTTCTTAGAACTTACAAAACAAAACAGAATCCCCTTATTGCAGTTTTAAATTGTACCAAATAATTGTTTTTATATTCTCTCACCTACTAGGTTTAAGCTAATGAAAGTTTAAAAAAAGTAATGTTTTAGCATCTTTTAAATCCCATGACCCTAGGAAAGCATCTTATGCATGAGCATATATCAGTACTGGGAACTTGGCTGCTTTGTTACAAACAGATAAAGCTCAGAGCAACTTGTGGAGTCAGTATTTATTTGACAGAGGGAAGATTATGTCTTCTTGTTTAGGTCATATTAGAGAGCACAGAAGTTTTAAATCACTGAAAGGTGAAAGGACAAAATTTAGGGAGAGTGGGAGGGAAAGCCTTCATTATTTAAAGTGCCTTTCAGCAGGTGGTTGCATTAAAGGATTTTTCCAGGGGTAAAGTAGAAAATCTGACTTTAAAAAGCCAAGATTTCCTCTTGAGAATATAGAGATTATTGAATGTCAGCTGTAATGGAATGATTTCCATGGAAGGTCATTGTGGTATGTAAACTTTTTTTTAATAAGGCTCTTTTCATGTCCCCCTAAGCAGTGGAGGTTATGACATAGAATAATTGGTTACATTCGGGTGCTATTGGCAGGAAGAGGGTTTCCTCTCTTCATTTTTGTCAGTCCCTGAAAAGTTGGTTTTATCCACTGCCAAGAAGGATCCCTGATGTGGGATATCCAATGTTCCCTGATAAACAATTTGTTCATAATGAAATTCGGTTTAAAGAACTAAGGATTAAAAGCAGTTGGGGAAATGTGGTTCTTCTTGTTCTGGGACATCGAGAAATTGTGACAAGGAGAGGATATCCTTTTAATTTTGAGGTTGCTAATGCATTTTTTGTACTGATTATCTTCCCAAAGAATGGAGTTTTTCCCTGGTTTTGATAAATTTTGTGAGATATATCCAAATTTTCTAACTCACAAGGGTCTTAGGGTTCAATATTGCTATTTCTCAACTTTGTTCTTGCTAATACCTTTGTAAAATATATCAGGGCACATTTGGGGAGAATGAGTGCTTTTAGTTGGGGAACAGTGTTTGAAAAGGATGATTTCAGTAACGAAGAGAGAAGAGGACAAGCATTCTGATTACTTGTGACTGATTTTTCACTTACAACACAAACTTCAAGCAAAGTTAAGACCTGGGATGGTGGAGGTACATGTACAGATTAGAGTTGGTTGGTGTAGGGGGAAAAAAAAAGAAAGATCTGAAAACAGGCGCTTGTGACCATCCATATAGGAGATGAGCTTCCTCAACTCATTAGTTTGGTCTGTTAGACATGCCAGGAAACATTATGCTAGGACAGTAATCTCCAAACTTTTTGATCTCTAATTCATCAGTAAAAAAGTTTTTGAGCTCACACTCTCAGTATGTCTATATTTATGTATAAATTATTTACATGTGCCTATACTAATAATTATGCACCTTATAAACCTTATGCAACATAAAATTTTAAAAGATGAGATAAAGATGAAATGATATTTGTTCCTAGAGCTAAATATGATGAACTTTACTTTCCTCATTAATCACACATTTAATAAATGATTAATGCAAACTTTTAGTCATTCTCTGCTGCCCCAGTTGAATTGAAAACATATTTAAAATTTTAAAGATTTAAGTGTAAAAAAATAAAAAAGGATAAACTATTCAAATGTTTGGAAATCTAAATAAATTCACAGTAAAAGACTTTGTGAGATATCCTGAATCTTAATTCTGGCTTTACTACATACAGCCAGTATTGAATTATCTTTATAATTGAGGACAGTGATAATTTATTAATTCAGTACTATAGAATGCTGAGGTTTCAGAGGGATCTCATCTTCACCTATTCAATTATGCAAATCAATGGATGAATGAATCGAAAAGAGAAAAAGTGAATAATTGAACCCCACAGATTATGCTGGACTTCATTTAAATCATTCCAGCCTCTTCACATGACCTAACACATAGTAGATGCCAAACACTTGTAGTTTCAGTGATCCTACTGCAAAATTAGATTTCACTCATCCAACAATCTTTTATTAAGCTCCTACAATGTACTAGGTATTGTGATAGGTGCCAGATTTGAAGTGCTTTCTTCTTTCCCTTGCTTCTGAACCCTCTAATGGATATACTAATGAGCAGTGCATATTCAAAAAGTAAATTGTAAGCAGGTAAACTATTTTCTGAATAATTGAAATTTATTTTTTTTGTTTTTTGTCTTTATTAATTTGTTTGTTTACCTTTAGTTTACAAGATTCAGTTCCACAATCCCTTGAGTTTCGAATTTTCAATTTATTTTATTAATAATAAATATTTATGAAGCTTTTCTAACCTATTGGGTCAATTCCATGCACAAAACTAGCTTTGATTTGAAAAGTTCCAGGGGAAGATATCAACAGTGTGTCCCTTGTCCACTGAGAAGGAAAAGCCAAATATCACATTGAGTTTCATCAGGTACCAGTCATTTAAAAAACAAGCAAACAGTAATAATTTGACCTGACCTCACAGGGTAGTAAGAGCCAAGAATTCTTTTCCCAGATGTTTATCTTCCAGTATTGACCTCAGAGTCTATACTATTTGCCTTCAGGCCTTGCTGTGTAAAATGTCTTTTTTGTTCAATATTGACTGATAAATTAGAATCTGACTTTTATGAGCATTTCCTAACCAAAGTGCTTAATTCTCCTAATTTTGTATGCATATGGCCAAAAGCCTAAAGGTGATAATTGGTGAATTTTTAATGATGCCAGTAAAAAAGTGATTTTTTTTAAGGCATGTGTTTCTTTTCTAAATCAGGGCAAGGCCTCGTTTGCTGCAATCAACCAATCTGGAATAGGTTATTCTCACCTACTTGTAGTGTGACCTTAACCCTGCTGCTTAACCTTTCCTGCCTGTATTTTGTCATTTAGTATGTCAACTAGTCTTTGACTTTGGAATCCCTTTGGAAGCCTCAAATGAGTAACATATGCCTAGAATTCAGTTCAACAAGTATTTCTGGCACCCCTGATGGGCCAGCACTATGTGGGATTCTGGAGAAAAAAAAAGCACTAAGCAGGCTGTGCCCCAGAACAATATATGTTCTGTTGGGGCGAGTCAACACATACATTGATAGGTAACTACATAATAAATACAGAGTAATTTCTCTTGAGGGAGAATAACTTGGGATGAGGAGTGGTTCAGAAAGAGCTTATAGTAAGAGATGGCATTTGATCTGAGCCTTGAGGAAAGAGGGAAAGTATCCCAGCTGTGGGAGACAACACATAGAAAGGCACACACACAAGAGATGTAGAATGTTGTGTATGTGTAAGGGCAAATAGGTCGATTTGGCTTGAACATGGAGTGAGAGTGATTAATGTGCAATCAGTCTAGAAAATAGGTTGAAGCCAGACTGTAAATGGCATTAAATGACAGTGGAGTTTGTATTTTAATTGAGAGGCAATAAGAAACAGGTGCTTCTTGAAGAGGGAAATGACAGGGTTAGAACTGTGCTTTAGGATTATTAATTTGACAAGTGTGTTACTAAAAAAAAATGGATTGGAGAGAGGAGATATAGGACACAGGGAAACTGATTAGGCTATTTGGATATATCTAGGTGAGAGGCGATAAGGACATCAATTAGGGGCAGTTGTGGTGTTATGGGAGAGAAGGTGATAGATATGAGAAGCCAGGATATAGAATCAGAAAGACTTAGCAAGTAATTGGATGTATAAGGTGGGGGTGTTGAGTGAGTGAAGAGTCTCTGATGAGTCATAGGCTTTGAACCTGGGTGACTAGAAGAATGGTGGTATCCTTGGCAGAAACAGGGAAATGAAGAAGGGGGGGTGAATTTAGGGGGAAAGATAATGAATGATTTTTACTGCATAGCAATTAAAGTAAAACCTACACATTAGTACCAATAAATGGAACACGGAACCTCACTTGAACTCTCTTTGAATTAAGGACATCTATTAGCAAATTGACTGTTTAGTCAAGAATCAGGTACTTTATGACTTAAAAACTCCTTCCAACTTCTTCCTTCCTGTTGGACCAACTTAAGATATATTTCTGAACATTTTCCCCAAGTATGTTGAGCCAGCCCTTTCTGGCAAAATTCCCTTTTCCCCTTTCTCAGTAAACACAACAAATGTGATTCTGGAGATTATCTTCTGAATTCTACTGTGATTAAAGTTTAGTGATAAGACACTATATAATAAATATAAGTATATATATATATATATGTAAATACATATAAAAAAGCTTTTGGGAAGAAATTGTGGGCAGCTTTCTGATCCACATTTAACAAACCACTCACTTAGCAGTTATTGGTTGCATTTTTTAAAGTACATTTACTTTACTTGAGAGTCTTTTTTAAATGTTATTTTATTAAAGTCTTTGTTTTTACGTTCCATTCACTTTTCAAAGATGTCGCTTCCTCCTCTCTTGCCAGTGAGCCATCCCCTGTAATACAGATTTAAAAAGGGGGGCAGGGGGAAGGCAGTTCAGTAAAACTAATCAATATATCACCTGGGACTGGCATTATAGGAAATATTCAATACCCATGGTCTTCCACCTCTTCAAAGAAGGGAGGAAGGTGCATTTCCTTAACTTTCCTCTGGGACCAAGTTTGGTCATTATAATTATACATTTTCTTTTTCTTTCTTTTTAAAAATTTGACGTTGCTGTGGTCATGGGAATATTGTTTTCCTGGTTCTGATTACTTCACTTTGCCTCAGTTCATATAAGGAAACACTATAGTGCAATGGAAGGCACATCAGATTCGGAGTCAGATTACCTAGGCCCAAATTCTGTATCTAGTGCTTGCAAACCCCTGTGACCCCACGTTAAGCAGTTTGTTTCGATTTTCTGGGCCTTGGCTCTTCCTCTGTAAAATGAGGGAGCCTGCTTTGATGAGCTTTAACATCCTTGTCAGTTCTAAATTTGTGAATGTATGAATTTTTTAAAATGGTTTAATCTAGTTTATTGTGTGTGTGTGTGTGTGTGTGTGTGTGTGTGATCTTCAATTTTTTTCTGTGCTTCCCTGAAGTCTTTGTGGGAGTTTTTTTTTAATTATATGTCACAAATATACCATGGTTTATTTGGTTCAGCCTTCTCCCAGTCTAAAGGCATCTACTTTGTTTTCGTTCCTTTGCAATCACAAAAAGTGCTGCTATCAAATCAGATAATATTAGTAAAAGGAGTTAGCATAGTGCCTAGTACATAATAGATGTTACATAAATGATTATTCCTTTCTGTCCCTTCCTTTCTCTGCTGCAAATATATTGGTGTTTCTATCTTCGCCCTCCTTGGGATATATACCTAGTAGTCTCTGAGGTCAAAGGATTGGTACTCTTTAGTCACTCTAAGTATAATTGCTTTGGGGGTCTTTTTGAAAATAGCTAGTTAAATATATTGTGAATTTATTATCCTGAGGCCATATTGAAATCATTGCTGTTTAAAAGTCTCTGGAGATGCCTTTTCACCAAAAATCTTATGCTAGTTTTGTTAGCCACAAGGTTTTTTTTTGAAGCTTTTTTTTTCCTTTTGTCCATTGATGATAGTTATTGACAAGCCCCTCATGGTGCTCTCTCATTTAATTGGAGACTGGGAGGGAAGGAATATTATCACAGTGAAGTTCCTCTGAAGGAAGGTACCATGCCAGGGCACAAAGGTCTCAGGGTCACCTGAAGAGCCTGTGGACCAGTCTGAGTATGAATTGTTAGCAACTATTCTAGGCCTCATTGAGGCAAGGTGCTTACACTGAGTGTGCCTTGTGAAGAGAGGTCGAGGCTGGGGTGGAGAGAAAGCTACAGTCTGACATATTTCATAATGAACCAAATGCTTTGGCCTGGATAAAAGAACTTCAACCTTTAAAACCTTAAGGTTTTGTTAGCCCCAACATTATGTTCTGGAAACTATTAGACCCTTCAACATGTGAGAGGAAATAGGAAGCCCTGAGGACAGGCAAAAAGGAGTATTCAGAAGATGAGGACAGAAAACTCAATCATTTTTTTTACAAAAGAATTGAGGCTGGCACTAATTTGCTGTGCTAATTATTATGTGTTTATTTGGAGGCATACAAATACTTCATTGTCTGGATGTACAAATTTTTATTTTTTTAAATGAATTAATCTAGTTTGGGCAGCTAAGTGGCACAGTGGATAGAATGCTGGGCCTAAAGTCAGGAAGACTCATCTTACTGAGTTCAAATCTGACCTCAGCTACTTACTATCTGTGTGACCCCCATCAATTCACTTACCCCTGTTTGCCTCAGTTCCTCATCTGAAAAATGAGCTGGAGAAGAAGATGGCCAACCACTCCAGTATCTTTGCCAAGAAAATCCCAAATAGGTTCATGAAGAGTCAGACCTGACTGGAATGACTGAACAACAATCTATTTTACTTTTTCTTTTTCTCTCCAAGTCCCCACTGGACAATAAAGATAATTTATCTTTCTCACCAAACATTTTATGGAACATGCTCACTAATGTTCACATCCAGAATGTAGAGTTTGATTTTTCATTTCTATAGAGGACTTTGGAGGAAAAAATGTTTCCAGGTAGCATAAGTAGTAAGGAAAAGTTACAGATTTGATCTCGAGATCAAGATTTGATTTCCAACAAGTAAAAAAGATCATAAAAGTGTCTTATTTGAAAAAATGTAACCTTTTAACTAATCTTTATTTTCTTCTTGAGGATAATCCAAAGGGAAGGAAAGGAATAAACATTTATTGAGCAGCAACTATGTGCCAGGAACAGTGTTAAGTGATTTACAAATATTATCTCATGTGATGCAAACTGAGTAACACTTCATAAGTTACCACATCTAGGGCTCTTCTCTCCCAATTTGCTCCATGCAGTTCTCAGAATTTAGTATTTTCCTTAGGCAAGGAGATATAAAGGGACAGGTACGTAGTGAAGTGGGTAGAGTCCTGGAGTCAGGAGGACCTGAGTTCAAACCTGGCCTTAGATGGTTACTAGGCTGTGTGACCCGGGGCAAGTCAATGGGCAGCCCCAATTGCCTCCCAACAAAAAGAAGACATAAGGAGAAAATTCGATAAGAGTCTTGTTGAGTTTATGCTTTTAAAAAAGTACATAAGTGATTTTTTTTATATTTGAAAAAAGTATTTTCACAGAATTGTAGAGCTAGAAGTGGGGACCTTGGTGTCTATTTAGATCATCCAATAACTGGAAGGAATCCCATTATAACATGCCAGCTTCTGCTGAACACCTCTGATGACGGGCTGCCCATTAGCTCCCAATGAAGTCCACCCTGCTTTTGGAATGTTTTAATGTTTTCTCTAACATCAAGGATAAATTTTTATTTTGTGTCTTTCACTCATCATTCCTGGTTTTTTTCCTGAGTCTACATAGAATAAATCTAATCTCTTTTCCACACAGTAAGCCTTAACAGACTTGAAAATAGCTTTCATGTATCTTTGAGCCTTATCTCCTGTAGGCTAAAGGGCCCTAATTCTTTCAATCAGTCTTCATATTTCATGGGCTTGAAGGCATTCACCAGCCTGGCTTTCCTTTGAATGCTCTTTACCTCATCAATGTCCTTTAAACTGTGCCATCTGGGAATGAACAAAATGCTCCCGATGTGGTCTGCCCAGAGCAGAGTACAGGGTGATGATCATCTCCTTAGTTCAGAAAGCTATACCTCTCTTGGGCTGCCACCTCACTCTGATGAATCATGTTGGGTTTGTGGTCCACTAAAACCCCCAGATCCTTTGCTAACAACTTATGTAATCATGCCCCTCCCATCTTATCCTTGTGCAGTTGGTATTTTTCAATCTCAGTGTAAAACTTTATATTTCTCTTTACTGGACTCACCTTATTAGGGTAATCCCATTGCTCTGTCCTATTGAGGTCCTTTTGGAGTCAGTCATGCAGTGTGGTAGCTCCCCCTTCCAGTTTTGTCATGTGTACATTTGACCAGCATGCCCTCCTATACCTTTATCCAAATCATTCATAAAAATGTTAAATAGCAGAGGACTAGTAGCTAACCTGAATAAAATTTAAGGCATCTATGTCATAAGTAACCAAATTTGTGGTAAAGTTTGGTGTTGTTTTTAAATTGAATTGGATACTGAATCATATAACAAACCACGAAGATAATTTCAGGATAATTTAGCTTGTCAAGCAAGACCTTAGACAAACACTGGATTACTTTTCTATCCCTACCAAGTTCAAGTCTCCAAAATGGAGGATCAGACCTTAGAAAGTGTTCTTGTTAAAAACCCTCCTTAGATGCTGACCTCTATCAGAAGCCAGCTCTTCCCCAGAACAGTCCTTACAACTTATTATTGCATGCTTTACAAAGGCTCGATAAGCAGAACAGAAATCCCATAAATCCATAAGAGAGAAAAATGTGTTATTTTTCAATGCAATTAAGTTTAGGAAGCTTTTGAAATTTTCTCAAGTCTAATACCTACAATTTTTCTGGTAGTGCTATGACTCAGATTTAGAGCTGGAAGGGACCTTTGGGATCATTTCATGTCTTAATGAGGAAAAGTTAAGTGCCTTCCTCAAGATCATCTAGGCAGTAGGTGGCAGAACCCAGGTCCCCCAACTCTAAATCTAATACTCTTTATTTTTTAAAAAATAAGTATTTGTTTATTTTTTTACATTCCCATAATTTCCCCCCAGTTTCCCTCATCCTTCTCCTCCCAGAGGACCATCCCATCAAACAAATATTTTTAAAGCTAAAAAAAGGAAAAAGAAGGGGAAAAAGTCATAACTTAACAACATCCAATACTCTTTCAACTGTGTCATGTTGTCAATCATGGGACAATGGGATCTTGGATGAATCAAAATCATAACCACAAAGTTTAAGTAGATATGGCTTATCACTGATGATACTTTGTCTTTGAGAAGTTCTGCAGAAGGCATGACCAAAGTGTTTCCTTCTCTTTCAAATGGCCCTGGAGTTAAGAGGACCTGAGTTCAAATGTGGCCTCAGACACTTAACACACACACACACACACACACACACACACACACACACACACACACACAAACTAGCTGTGTGACCTTGGGCAAGTCACTTATTCCCAATCGCCCTATCTTCCCCCCTCCAAAAAAAGCAAAAAACAAAAAAACAAACACAAGAGATTTCATTTCTGTGTCTGTCCACAAATCACTAGAAATCACCTTACACCTAAATTAATATTGGTAGGCTAAAATATTTTGGGATTCTTAGCACTTCCAGATGTTCTGTTGGATAGTTGGAAAGAGAACTGAATTCAGAGTCAGAGTATCCTTGTTTAAGTCTTGATGCTGCCACTTAATACCTTTGTGACCTTGGCCAAGGAAAGGCCTGCTTTCTGAGGGCTCTTCCACCTCTATGATTGCCTTTTCCTACACTTTGACTCTATTACTGCAGAAACTGACAGAGGTGGCACAGGAATGAGGTGCAGTAGAATTGTTTGTTTCTTATGCAACCCTGGCCAAATAATTCATCATGAAATGGCCAGCCTACCTGTTATGAGCCTCTTTGTAATTAATTAGATAAACTGGTCCTTTGAAAGTGAATATATTCTCTTTTGTTGAGCTGTGCTTGAAAGCTTTCCAGCTCAGGGAAACCTGCCAGTGCTTGTGCTCTGCTGACCTAGCCTTTGAGAACTCAGGCTCACCTCCATACTGCAATAAGGAATTTAAGGTAAGACTTAGGGCAGGGGTGGGGAACCTGTGACCCTCCAGGTCCTCAAGTGTGGCCCTTTGACTGAATCCAAACTTAGTCAAAGAACCATACTTGAGGACCTAGAGAACCATAAGTAGCCTTGAGGCTGCAGGTTCCCCACTCCTGGCTTAGGGGATACTTCAGTGACATCTCCAGGATATTTAAGTATACAAACAAAAAACCAGGAAAGCCTGCAATACATTGCATGAATCCCCTATGGTAAATTTATTTTTTAAAAAAGGAATAAGAATCAAAAAAGTATGAGAGGTGTTGAGTTACTATCTATACCACTGAAGGAGATATTTGCACCCATAACATCTCATGTAAACTATGCATATCTCTCATCTTGTAAAGCAGATATTTTAGTTAATATAGCTGTTAAGTGAATCCCATTTTCTTTTTTAAAATTTTATTTATTTACTTTTAGTTCACAACATTCAGCTCTACCATCCCTTGAATTCCAAATTTTCTCCCCTTTCCTTTCCTTCCCTATGCCCCCCCATGGTGGCATACAATCAGACTTAGGTTCTACAAATACCCCCACACCAAATAGTCTAGTTGTAAAGAAGAATTATGATCGATGAGTGAACAACAAGAAAGAAGGAACCAAACAAAACAGAGAGAGAGAGAGAGAGAGCAAATAGTTTGCTTCAATCTGCATTGAGACTCAGCAGTTCTTCCTCTGGATGTGGATATCCCTTTCCATCATGAGTCTCTTGGAGTTGTCTTATATTCTTGCATTGTTGAGAGGAACCCAGTCTATCAAAGTTATGTACAGCCAAGTTCTATACAGGATAAATGCTAGATCGTCTCTGAGGGAAGGCACTAGCATTAAGGGACACCAGGAAAGGCTTCTTGCTGAATCTTGAAGGCAGGCAGGGAAATCAGGGGGTAGAGAGGAGGAAGAGCATTCCAGGCTTGGAGGACAGTCAGTGAAAATATTTGGAGTGAAGTAATAGAATTCTTGTAGGAGGAATAGCCAGTCACTGGATCATGGGGTTTGTGGAAACAAATAAAGTATAAGAAGATGGAAAAGGCAGAAAGAGGCTGGGTTATGAAAGTTTTTTTGGTTATGAAAGATTTTTAAAACCAAAGAGGATTTTGTATTTGACCCTGAAGGTATTAGGGAGCCACTGAAGTTTATTATTGAACAAGGGTGTGACATAGTCAGACCAGAACTTTAGAAAGATTGCTTTAATAGCTGATGGATTAGAGTGGGGAAGAGATCTGAGGCTGGGAGACCAATCAGAAGGCTGTGGTGATATCCCACACCTGAGGCATTAGGAGTTTCACTCATGCCCTGAATCTACATACAAGTGTTTTTTGAAATTTGGTTCTTTTTCTTCATATTTGGTCTTGATTTGTATGAGGTACACTTGAGGTATGGCAAATTATCACATTGATGTTAGGTTCTGCATCTAATGTTTGTTATAATAACTGCCACCAATCCCATTACCTTACCTTCAAAGCCTTAAGGTTGTAGGTATGTGTCTTGTAATATTAAATACACAATATAAATCTGAATCTCTGAAATAAGATTTTATTTAAAATCAGGATTACTGGAATATATCACAGCTAAAGACTGAACTTCAATGTCAGATATAAGGCAACAAATTCATACGTTAGCCCTTGTTTTTCAAGCTGTTAAGGGCCCTCACTGAGACAGAAAGACTTGGCACATGAAATTGTGATTGCTGAACTTGACACCCTGTTTTAAAATGTAAGACTTGTGAAATGTAAACACATTCATTTTTATTGCTACTTATTCTAGCACCATGAAGAAAACAAATATAACTGAAAAGTTCAAGGCCTCTTAAAATGTGCCAAAAAGAAAAGATAAGTTTTTCCTTATCAGATAAACATGTATGTTAGTGTAGATTCAGTTGTGTTGGCCTTGACAAATTTTTTTATGGAAAATAACTGTCTTTGGTGCTCCTTCATTAGCCTTTGACTACAAGGGAGGAACTTTGAGGGTACAGTAGAAATTGGAGGACAGAGTCCATTCAAATTCATTCAAACATTTGATAGAATATAAACTCCCCAGCCCCTACACTGGGATTGCCACATAGGAGGCTTTTAATAAATGTTTGTGTATTTGATGATTGCTTTGTATATTTATTATGTACAAATTATGGTAGTGGAAAGGTCCAGTACAGGAGTGGGGAACATGTGACCTTGAGGCCACATGGTCCCCTTGGTCCTCAAGTGTAGCCCTTTGATGGAATCCAAACTTAGTCAAAGTGCTGCACTTGAGGACCCATAGGGCCACATGCAGCCTCTGGCCTGGTCCAGTAGAAGCCTGGAATGTATGCAAGGGAGATGAAATTGTTTGAGGCAATCTGAGAATAATTGTAAAGCAACAAACTAGTATAAAATTCTCCAATAAGAGATTTTACATTAACATTATATATATTATATGCAATATATATAATTAATATACTATATTAACAATAGCATACCTAAGAACAATTTTTGTTGATAGATAAAATTTCATACATTCATAAAAGAAAAGAGAAATTTTCATAAAAGCAAATTATGAAAAAATTTCTGGATGATTCTTTTACAAATTAATTTTTATAAACATTTATTCTCTCTTCCTCCCATGCACCCCCAGTTGAACAATTAAAACAAAACTTTCAAAATATAGATGCATAGTCCAGGAAGATCAATGTCCTTATTGGCCATATCAAAAAAACTGTATGTTTCATTCCATAGTTTTAAATCAATTACCTCTCTGGAAGGAGGTGAGTGATGTGTTTTGTCTTTAGTCTCCTTGTCTCATGGTTTATCATTACATTGATTATTTCCAAAATCTGCCAAAGTTGGGGGGTTTTTTTGGCTTCTTTCTTTCTTTCTTGAGGGCAATTGGGATAAAGTGACTTGCCCAAAGTCACACAGCTAGTAAGTGTGTCAAGTGTCTGAGGCCAGATTTGAACTTAGGTCTGCCTGCCTCCAGGGCCGGTGCTCTATTCACTGTGCCAGCTAGCTGCCCCTGTTTTTTTTTTCTTTATGATGCTTTTGTCATATAAATTGTTTTACTCACTTTACTCTTTATCACTTCATAGAAGTTTATTTTCCGCTAAAGCTGCCTATTTATTCCTTTCTCATGGTGCAATAATATAATTATAGGCTATGATCTGTTCTATTCCCCATCAAATGGATGCCTCTTTAGTTTTCAGTTTGAGTCTACTACAAAAAGCTGCTATAAATATAAATGTATAAATATATTTACATAATACCCTTTTCCCCTTTCACTGATCTGTTTGGGATATAGATAGGTTAGTAGTGTGTCTTGCACAACTCACATTTGTTCCTAACTCGTAACTGACAACATCTGGGATGTAAGCCAATTCTGTCCCCTACAAAAATGTACAATCACATAAATAATAATTTGACTACAACTAGAACCTAGGTCTCCTGATTTATAATATAATGCTTTTTAAAATGAAGTGAAAAATATGAGGGAGCTAGTTGTTCAGAGGTTGTTGGAAAGAAAAATTTATATTGGCTATGAGAGACAATAGCAAATTATTCTAGTTTCTTTGGTATTATGCTAACAGATTGAAAAAGGTTATTTTAGGAGCCACCTATAAGGTTATTTGGGTCAGGGAGAAACTGCGTTTTAGAATCCAGTGGTGAGGTTTCTGAACTAATCTCTGTGAGGGATGGAAGTGATGTCTGTGAAAATATAGTAGAAGGGATGAATGTGATAATTTGGGGGAGCAGTCTCAAAATGCAAAGTCAGAAAGATATTAACTGAATTGTGAAGCTACATTTCTTTGGGCACTGAGAATGAAGGTGCCCTTCATAATGGAGAAGTTAGGAAGGGTTGCTTTCTTCAGGGAGATGACTAGATAAATTTTGATAAATTTTTGAAGTAACTAGCTAATTGTATTTGGATATAAATGAAATTAAAAACAGGGAATCCTGAGCATTCTCTAAATAACTTGAACTTTTCCGATTTCAGTAAGGAATAGGAACAGAAAATAATGCATTCAAGTTAGCAATTGTCCCAGCTCTTCTACACCCCACCCCACCCCACCCCTTCCTCAAACTGACAAAACTTTACTTGGAATACTAAATGTCTCTACATTTTCCTGGGCCAAATACTTGACTTCAATTCCACTCTTGGCATTGGCTTTCCAGAATGCAGCCAGTCTACAGGAAATGATTTCTTGAATTAAATAACTTATATTAGTAGCATGTATTTAATTAGAAAATTAAAGTATATGAGATTTTATCCCAATGTGACACAATCAATGTAAGGTTTTCCTCATCTATAAGGTGAAAGAACAAGATTACTTGGATCTCTGAAGGTCCTTCCAGTGTTCTAAGATTATTATTATGAAGATAATAACAATAGTCAGCATAGATATAGTTCTTTAAGTTTTGTACAACACTTTATAAATATTGTCTCTTTTGATCCTCACAACAACTTTGGGAGGTAAGTGTGATGAGGCTGAAAGGTAAGGTGACCTTGCCAAGGTCACATAGTAAGTGTTTGAGGCACAGTTTTTTCTGACTCCACGGCTAACACGGTATCTAAAAGACTACCTCACTGCCCTAAGATGACTGTGGTGAGTTAGAAAGACTTGTTGGTAAAAAACAAAACAAAAAAAGAAAAAACTCCTTACTTCAACATAAGGTAATCATGTCATTATGAGAACCATTTGGAAATTTGAACTTTCTTTAATGTTCTGGAAAGTGGGAAATTAACCACTTTCCTAACCTTTAAATGACTAACTGAATTTTCTCCAACCTTTCCAGATGAGGCCTTCTGAAAGGAAAATAAAATGCCGAAGACAGAGTTGACTTGAGGATAGGCTAGAGAAATTGTGCTACACCCTTAACCATATTCTTTGTTAGGAGAAAAAACAAACCGACTTCAGTAATGACTTGTTCCTTTATTTCAACTTGGCACAAGCCTAAAGGGGGAGGAAGAAGCTTCCAAAGCTTAACAGAACTATGTCTCTAGTACTGTCTCTACAAACTGACTGTCGTTCAACTTGACTTTAAAGATGGTCATTAAATTCTGGCTAGTTAATCCATTTAAAATTAGTTTTATTAAGGGTAGAAAAAGATAATTAAAGCTGGACTCCAGAAAATAAATCTCTTTCAGAAGGGCTAAGCCATAATTAGTACTATAACAATGATGGTGACTCTGATGCCTGCCTACTACCAGTCAGACTGACTTCTCACAAAACAGACTTCAGTATAGAGCTGCCAAAATGCAAATGTTTGCCATGATCACCATCAATTAGAGTGCAGTGAAAGCTTACTAACTTGGACTCCATAGTGGGATGGCCAGTTTGAATTGCAGAATATTTGAAAAGAAATCAGTATTAATCCATAGAGCAACTTGGACAAAATGTTAATGAGATGTTTGCAAAGTAGAGACCAGTGAAGGAATGCTAGCACTAATGGGAATAACAGTATCTCACATTAGCACAAGATTTAAATGAATAGATAAATCTCATGTATAATTAATAGCACCATATTTTCTTTTCCTGTTTTGTTTTGTTTTATTTCTTTAATTCAGTTTTATTTTATTTTCAGGTTCTCTTTCTCTCCCTCCCTCCTCTGTTTGTAATCCTCCCTCCCCATAGAGAAAGTGAGAAAAACAAAAGCCATGTTTTAAACATGGATAGTCATGCAAAACAAATTAGCCCATGTGTCATGTAAAAAAAAGTCTCAATCTGCACTCAGATTTTATCAGTTTTTTTTTTTCCACAGGGTGGATAGTGTGTTTCATCATGAGTCTTTTGGTACTGTAGCGGGTCATTGCAGCTGGTCATTACGATGATCAAATTCTCTAGGTCTTTTGGTTGTTTATCTTTACAATATTGTATATCATCTGAATAGTTCTGTTTTTTCTCACTTGAATAAGCCTTAGTTCATATAAGTTGTACTAGATTTCTCTGAAACCATGTCCTTCATTATTAGTATTCCATCACATTTATATGCCTTAAATTTTTGAGCCATTCTCCAGTTGATGGACTTCCCTTACTTCTAATTGTCACCACAAAAAGAACCACTATAAATATTTTTGTATACGTGTCCTTTTTCTCCTTCTTTGATCTCTTGGGGTATAGACCTAGTAGAAGCAACATTGGATCATTAGGATATGACCCAGTAGTTCAGTAGTTTTTTGGGTATAGTTTCAAATTGGTCTCCAGAATGGCAGGACCAGTTCACAAATCCACCAACAGTGATTTTATGTATGTATGTCTTTCTCATATGCCTTCTAGCATTTGTCATTTTCCTTTTTTTTTTTGGTCAACTTTGATAATCTGATGGACATGAAGTAGAACCTCAGAGTTGTTTCAGTTTTATTTCTCTAATTACTAGTGCTTGAGAGAATTTTTTCACATGCCTATTGATTGCTTGGATAGCTTCCTCTGAAAACTGCCTGTTCATATTCTTTGACAATGTATCAAATCAGAGAATAGCTCTTATTCTCATAAGTTTTAATCAGTTATTACGTATCTTAGAAATGAAGTCTTTCTCAGAGAAACTTAACAGAAATTTTCCCCCTTATTTACCTGCTTCTTTTCTAAATTCAGTTTCAATGTTTTTTTTATGTAAAGCTTTTATTTTATGTAATGAAAACGCTGCATTTTATTTTTTGCATTTAACTCTGTGTTACTCTTTGTTTTCATATCACCCTTTATGTCTAAATCCTTTACCCTCTTAGGTCTTGTCTTATATCATGTAAGATAGTGGTTTGTACTTAGTTTCTGTCAGATTGCTTTCCACTTTTTCCAACAGTTTTTGTTAAGTAGTGAGTTCTTGCTCCAATACTGGTAGCTTTGAGTTTATCAAATACTAGGCCACTGTGCTCATTTGCTTCTGTGTATCATATACCTAATCTGTTCCACTGGTCAATGTCTCTATTTATTACCCCGTTGCCAGTGACTTTAATGATCATAGATTTGTAGTATCCTTACCTTCCTACTTTTCTCATTAGCTCCCTTGATATTCCTGACCTTTTGTTTTTTAAGATGAACTTTTTCTAGTTCTATCATATAATTCTTGGGTAGTTTGATTGGTATGGCACAGAATAAGTAAAATAATTTAGATAGTATTGTCATGTTTATTGTGTTGACATAGCCTACCCATGAGCCATGAATATTTCTCTATTTAGAATTGTCTTTATTTTTTAATTGTGTTCATATAATTATGCTCTTGTGTGTATATGTGTGACTTAGCAGGTACACTTTCAGGTACTTTAATATAACTTTTAGTTATTTTAAATGTAATAATCATAATGGACATCCTTGATCTACCCCTGTTCTTACAGAAAAGGTGTCTAGTTTATTGCCATTATAGATAAGACTGACTCCTGGTGTTAGATGGATGCTACTGATATTAAGAAAAGATCTGATTATTCCTATGCTTTCTAGTATTTTTAGAATGGATGTATCTTGTCAAAAGCTTTTTTTTCTACATCTTTTGATAAAATCATATGATTTTTGTCCTACTTGTTATATATGTGGATATGTGGTCATTTATGTTTATAGTTTTCCTAATTTTGAACCAACCCAGTATTACAGTTTTAATGTCTAATTTTCACTGAAACTCATTTATCCTTTACTTTAATAATTTAGATGTGATGCCATTTGGTGGATATTAAATTAAATATTGTTATTCATTCTGTAGTATATTTTAATATGTGGTATATTTTATTTTTATATTTATTTAACATGTGGTATATTTTAATTAGATACAGTTTACCTGTTTATCCCTTAGTTAATTCTGTTTTTACTGTTGCCTTGTCTGAGGTGATGCTTACTACTTCTGCCTTTTTTCTTCAGTTGAAGTATAGTAGATTCTGTTCTAGCCTTTTACTTCAACTATGTATAGATTCTTTGTTGTAGATAGCATGTCAGGGCAGCTGGGTGGTGCAGTGGATAGAGCACTGGCCCTGAAACCTGGAGGACCTCAGTTCAAGTCTGGCCTTAGATACTTACTAACTGTGTGACCCTGGGCAAGTCACTTAATCCAAAAGAAAAATAATATAGATGACATAATGTTGGAACCTGATTGGTAAGGCATTCTGATATCTTCTGTTATAGGTGAGTTAATCCCTCCACTTAAATGTATAGTTACAGTTATTATTTGTGTATTTCCCTCCATCTTATTATTTTATACTTTTATTTTTCTTTCTTTCCTGTCCTCTCTTTAAGAGTTAGTTTTGCTTAAGACATACCTTTTTCAATTTTCCCTTTCTCTTATAACCCTCTTTCTCTTATTCCCTTTCCATCCTATTTCCCTCTCTGGTGAAGTGTGTGTGTGTGTGTGTGTGTGTGTGTGTGTGTGTGTGTGTGTGTGTGTGTGTGTGTGTGTGTGTGTGTGTGTGTGTGTGTGTGTGTGTGTGTGTTTTCTCGTGTCCGCTTGTGTTCTTCCTTCCTTTGACTATTTGGTTAGTTCAGATGAGCATGAGGTTCAGGTGTTGCCGTTTCCTTCTGGTTTGTACTTCTTCTTTTGAGATAATTTCCTCCATATTTCCTCTCCCTTAAGCCCTGACCTCAGTGCATTCCTCTCCTCCTCTCTTTCAATTCTTTTTAAGATCATCAAAAATAGAACTGCTCCTAGACCATCTTGTCTTTCTAACTAGATTCCCTCTATGATTCCTGATAATGATGAAGTCCTGAGAGGATACATGTATCATTTCTCCACAGTAGAATGTAAACAGTTTATCCTTGTTTGAGCTCATGTGTATCTTTTTAATCCTTCTCTTGACTCCAGTGTTTGCTCCAGTCTTTTCATCAGGGCACTAGAATTAAGGTGATAAGGAAAGGTTTCCTGTAGAAAGTAGAGTTTAGCTGGGACTTGAAGGAAACTTTAAGCTCTAAATCTATGATGACAGGGTCTTTATTACCTATTGCTTCAGGAGCCTGCTAATGAAAACCGATTATTTCACTAAAAACTAACTTGATCTCTCATCTGTCTAAGGCAATAATCAAACCTATGGAAGGAATTTAGCCATCAAGGGGAAATAGACCGTTTGTTTCCTCTCTGATTTTTTTTCCTGGCAATTTCTATAGCCCTTGTTCTGGAACATCAGGGTGTATTCTCCTGTTGATACTAGGGAGTGGAAAAGAAAAGATGGTGATTAAAAGATTACGAGCACTCTCTCCTTTTTGACATTACTTTGCACTATTTTGCATATACTTTTTTATTTTCTCCACCAATCCAGTGAGGTAGGTGCTATCATGCTCTCCATTTTAGAGATGAGGAAGCTGAGACAGAAGGTTAAGTAACTTGCCCAGGGTCACACAGTAAATGTCTGCGGTCAGCTTTGAACTCAGGTCTTCCTGATTGCAGACCCAGCTTTTATCCCCTGAGCCACCTAGCTGCCTAATATGGTAACAATCTCATTATGAGATTTCTTCCAGTTCAAACAATGCTGGTTTGTTTGCATCCTCTCCTATGCTCTCCCCACTCTGTAACAATGTGTTATGTTTAACTGATTTTATTTCAGGTTACAGAGACATAGCCTTTTTGGTCTAGGTAGTTGTGCTTTTCAGAAAGAAAATTGTGGGAGTTACAAGTTTTTTCTTTTTTTGTATTCGAAGAAAAATGTGGTCTGTTGCAGATTTATTCATTTTGGCATGTTCACTACATCTTGTTTATCTTGAAATCTCCCGGAGTTCCTAGCAGAGTATTGCATGTCCTAAATACTTAATAAATGTTTGAATGTCAGAGGAATAAAAGGGAGGGGAGTAGAATCAGAGGCTCTCAGCAAAGGCAGAATTGTAATGAACACAATCCAAAGAGATGATTATTGTCGGGTTTTTAGAGACTCCCCTCCTAAACTGAGATTTGGAAGGGTAGTTAGTGGTAGAAGCTGTCCCTTGTGAGCCCTTGAATTGGTCCTTATTGTTGGGAGAGGAAGAGGAAGATGTAGACATGGGAGGGGAGGAGAGGCTCAGGTGTTGCCCTTTGCCCAGGAAGATTCCTGACCCTGGTAGAAATGGGTGTGCAGCAGCAGCAGCTGGGGAAAACAGCAAATGATTGGATCCCCATGATGCTCTTTATGGGCGTCAGGAAGGAGGTAGATCACTACCTTATGGTGGAGGTTGGTGGATGTGAAGCCAGTCTGAGAGAAGCATGCTTGAATATGGTCAGTTAGTGGCTATTGAGTGCTATGGATTTCCTCATGAGGTCAGTTAGTGTGAGCCTCTGGGATTAGTGAAAAGTTTGGCAGCCACAATACTTTTCTTGGATCACCTTTGCTTATGTTCAAAGGTATTTCATCTAGGAGTCATGGATTAATTACTACTATTACCTGCACTCCCCTTCGACCCCCAACATCATATGAACTTCAGTGGCTCCCTAAAGCCTCCAGGATCGAATACAAAATACCTTGTTTGGCATTCAAATCCCTTCATAACCTTACCTCCTAACCTTTGCAGTCTTCTTATACCTTACTCCCCAAAACATACTCTTGATCCAGTGACAGTGGCTTACTTGCTGTTCCATGAACAAGACGCTCCTTCTCTTGGTTCTGGGCATTTTGCTGGCTGGCACCCATCTCCAGAATGCTCTTCCTCCTCACCTCCTTCTTGGGTTCCTTTATGCCCCAACTAAAATCCCACCTTTTACAGTACCCTCTTAATTCTATTACCTTCTTTCTGATATTTTCTATTTATCTTTGTATACAGCTTGTTTGTTCACATTTGATTGTAAGTTCCTTGAGGCCAAGGACTGTTTTTTTTTCTTCTTTTTGCATCACCATTTTATTAGTACAGTATCTGGCACATAGTAGCTTCTTAATAGATATTGATTGATTAATAACAAATAAAATTTCATCAGTTACAGCGTGTTTGAATCATGATACACAGCTGAGTTTATCTCCTGGTTTAGTGAAAAGGCTTGGATTTGAAGTGAGAGTACCTAGGTTCAAATTCTGGTTGCACTATTTACAACCTATTGCCCTTAACTCCTCTGACCCTCAGTTTCATCATCTGTAAAATGAGAGAACAAGGTGATATCTAAGAACTCTTCAGCTCTGAATCTATGATGTTTTGGTTCTTGTTCCCAAAGAGTTCCTTTGGGATGGTGGTGGACATGTCTTTCCAAAATAAATAAGAAAGTTCCTTATGTATATTTATATTTTCCACTAACTCCTTGTGAACTAAAATTATAAAATCACCTATATTAATTTTCAAAGATTTTCTTTAATATAGGAATTGCTCCCTTTCCCCCATTTAATCTAATCTCCTGCTCCATTTACTGGTAACTATTTAAATTATCCAGGACAGATGGGTGTTAGTTTTTAAAGCCTGTTGTCATGAAGATTCTTCAGCTTTAAGTGATAATAAGAAAGTTTCAGTTAAGTTTAAAGGAGTGTTTTGACCATAAGGGTGATACAAGATGAGGTCTACTTTGTTTTGTGGTAGAAAAAACAAAAAGGTTGGTTAATGCTTCATTATAACTTTTTGAGTAATTGGAGGCAACTATTAAAGCATCCATTTCTTTGCATTTTCTTCACTAACAACCTTTTCTCAGAGAGCCTATGTCAGATCTATTCATTATTTTGTTCTATCCACTACCCTCTCTAGCTGTTTTTTCCATGTGAGGAACCAGATTGGGGAGTAAAAGAAAAAACCCACCACCTTTTATAAGAAGGGGGTAGTGGATGCTGACTATGGTAGAAGGCTAATTTTTTTTTTGCTTTTTAAAATATCATAACATGTTAACACAGCGGTGTTCCTGACAGTGCTTCAGTTATCTCTACAAGGTTTCAAATATTTTATTGGCCCATATCACTTAAATCCTCTTGTTCTCACTTCATGCCAAGGCAGTGCTCCATTCTTTTTTGGTCTCCTTTTTCCCAAGGCAGCTTTGGAAATACCGTCACCTTTTGTCTCATATTGCCTGGAATCAATTCATTTTCTTATGGTAATAAACTGCAAGGTTTATTTCTGCTTGTAGAGTACAGCTGTTAGAGATGGTGTTGATGGTATGGGGGAAGGGCCCTGACAAGTAGGATTGACTTGAGAAAGAAGGAAGCCTTAAATGGTACAAATTAAAAATAAATATGTATTTCAAAAATGGCCATCAAAGATCCCATGGGGGAATATACTTCATGTAAGTCTAAAAGGTGAAAATTAGTATAAAACCCAACAGTGGAAAGAGATATGATTTAGAAGCATCCATAATTGCAGATATGTACAAAATGATGCTATATGAAGAATCTTTTAATTGGAGAAAACTTGAGAGGTAATTTAGTCCATCCCTCTTATTTCACATTTGAATCATCTCAGTCTAATGGGGATCTTGTTTTTCAAAATATTTAAAGTTTCCTTAACTTTCCTCAGTAAATAAATCTCTCATTTCATGGCCCTCACTTATAATAAATCCAGAACTCTCATACCATAATTAATACCTATTCTCTTATCTCTTAGCTGGATAGGTAGAGGAAATTAGGAGTGCAGCCAAACTGCACAGCCCTTAAGAAGGATGAATTCTAAAGAGAAAATGAAAGATATTTTATTGTGTTTTTCATTGGAAAGACAGCATGGTATTGTGGATAGCACGATGCATTTGGGAGCCTGGGAGTCCAGTATTCAAATATGTCCTATGACATTTAACTCTGTGATTCTGGGCAAGTTAGTTGCCCTCTTTGTGGCTCTCATGAATCTCTAGGACTTGTCTATTAATTCTAGGACTTGATGGCTCAGGTTGGTAGAGGGAGTCCCTTTCAAATGTTCCCTGTACAAGGTGACACAGTGGATAGAACCCCAAGCCTGGAGTCAAGAAGATTCATCTTCCTGAGTTCAAATCTGTCCTTAGACACTTACTAATTGTGTGTCCCTGGGGAAGTCACTTAACCCTGTTTGCCTCACTTTTCTCATCTATAAAATGATCTGGAGAAGGAAATGGCAAACCACTCCAGTATCTTTGCCAAGAAAATCCTAAATGGGGTCACAAAGAGTCAGTCTTCCGAAATGATTCAATAACAATTTTATATATATAATATATATATATTTATATTTATTATATATTTATATTCTGTATATATTTATTTTATATTCTGTATTTATATTTATATTCTGTGTGTGTGTATATATATACAGAAACAGAGAGAGAGAGAGAGAGAGAGAGAGAGAGAGAGAGAGAGAATAGACATTATTTGTAGCTCTGCTTCTTGGCATGTATGTGCAGTTCTTTCACTCATCCTTCTAGCTTCCCCTACATTTCCTGAATCTAGAGAACTTGCCACTATCAGCTAACGGTATTTGTTTTTTTGCTAAGGAAGTGGCTTCTTACGTGGCAGTAGAAAGCCAAATCTCTTGTCTTCCAGTGAAGTGCTCTTAATTCTCTACATCATATCTCCTCTTAGAAAAGCAACTGGAGATGTAAAATGCAACAGCTCCTTCCAGATGTTTTCAGAAATAAGCAAGAGCAGTTGGTGATGTTTCAGGCATTAAAACACCTCCAACTATGAAATGAAAAGGCTCTTTTAGAGTGTCTGAGGATATCATGTTTATTTTACATTGATCTAATTGGCCAGCTTTTTAGGTGAACTTTAGACTAGATCCCTATCCTTTTTAGGTGACCTTAGTTTCTTGATAGGAAAGACTTTCTTTTGCTTTTCCTGCAGTATCCTCCTATATTCTGATGATAACTTTTTGTTATGAAGTACCCTACATTTTTGACATCTGGTTGAAAATGTAAGCTTTCTCAGAACACAAATGGAATTTTAGGATTTTCATTTTAAGAATTCTTTGTTAGCATATTTTTACTTCTTGTGTTCCCCGGTATAGGAATTCCAATTACTTTGGATCCCAAAATAATAATTCTTTAAGATTGATGTTCATAATCACAATTTCCAGGGCTTTATCTCCTATTAACACCCTGGAGAAAAAATTGTTTTAGAAAGACATTTTAGAGTACATTTTACACAAGGATGGCAATATACCCTGTGTCATAGGACAATAGCAACAACAAAAAAACAACACATGGTATTCTCCAGCAAAGCAAGGCCACTTAATACATGTTAAACTAGGAATCTGTATGATTTGAGTCTTTACCTAAGAAGTAGCAAAATACATTTTTGTGCATGTGTGTGTGTGTGTGTGTGTGTGTGTGTGTGTGTGTGTGTGTGTGTGTGTGTAAATGTG
>WOXC01006881.1:0-18920 GCA_011680675.1 Gymnobelideus leadbeateri | reverse complement strand
TCGCCAATGCAGAGCTATTTTATCCTCCTGCCATGGGAGGGCAAAGGCTTCAAGAGACAGAAAGAACACGGAGCAGGAAGGTTGGACCTTTGTACAGCGACCTCTGAACATTAAATCAATTGAACAAGGACTTGGGAGATCTAAGAGCTGATCAGCCCCAGGTTTGAAGGTTAGGAAGCCAAAGCAAGTCCCAACCCCCATTCAGAAGGGTGGGAAAGAACAGTGGCAGGCTCCTTCATCCCCCAGACTTCTGAGAAGAGTCTGGGGGCTGGAACAATGAGCCTGAGCATAAAACCTCTGAGATCCACCTGCCAAGGTCAGAGAAACTGGTCTGAAGAGAGGACAGTCAAGGTTATCCCAACACTCAGCCTGCCTCCTCAGGCCAAGGGCTAAAGGCCCAGAATGAGCTGTTCTAGCCTGAGGGGAAAGCCCTTGGCTCTGATTTCAGGTGAAAGTCATGACTCCCCTTTGGGGAGGCCAGTCTTGCAAGAGAATTTCACATAATGCATTTCCTCAAGCAGGATCCAACCAAAATCAGAGAAGTCCTGCAGATCTCAGCAGAGAGAAAAAGGCTCCCTCACCACTGGGAGTAAGCTCTGTGAGTTCACCCAAAGCCAGGCCTTGCACAGCATCAAGGGGAAATGCCCACAATCCTTAGGGAAGGCCATGGAAATCAGGGACATCTTAGGATCCAGCTTCCCCTCCTGTCTGCAAGGGACTTTCTCTCTTTCCCCTTCCTGCAGTCAGTGCAAAGAGAGGTTCCAACCAGAACTGACTCTTTCTCAACTACAAAGTCTCTTGGACCAATTCTGCCCTCAGGCAGGCAGCCAGGAGCATTCTCTCCACCAATCAGTCCTATGCAAAACTCCCTAAAGACCTGCTCCATTCAGGGCCAGAATTCTGAGTCCCACAGACCAAGAAAAGAAGCCTTTCTGAGCATGTGGGCCCTTCACCCCAGGAATCCTTCCTCAAAGGGTGCAAAGCAGCCCTGAATCAGGGGAACTCCCAGCACCTGGAGCTGAGGCCAGCAGGATCAGGGTGGGGCTTGATCAGAGCTGAGCCCTGTGATAAAGGAGAAGCTTCAGAGACTGAGGCCCAGAGCTTCACCCCCGTGAGAGACAAGAGCCCAGGAGAGCAAGCAAGAGGACCCTGTCCTTCTATGTCTGATGGAGACTCCTCAGACTGCCCTCAGGCCTGGTGAGTCCTTCAGGGAAGGGCTCCTGATATGGTCCCATTGGTCTGAACCGGGGCTTCTATATTGTGCCCTGGAGCCCTGTTGGGTCTTTCCCTACTATGGCTGAGTCTGCCCTTCCCCTAGGTCCTCCTCACTTGACACCCTTCACTAGGCCATCTCCAATCTTGAATGCAAGCAATGTTCTGCAGCCCAAGTTTCCACAGAAGGTCCTAGGAGGGTGTATCTTAGGGTTACACCTGACTGCAAAGGAAAGGAGGCCCTGGCTAATTCTGGGGGCCTCAGGTCCCCAAAAAGAGTCCACAACATTATCCTCATGTATTAAACCTCTCTAGGTTGTAGGCCCAGGTCTGAGAGATCAGGATTCAGAGGCCAAAGGCCTCTGGGAGCTTTCCTTTCAACCCCAGGGAATACAGATAAGGGAAGAGGGAATTGGAGGAGAGACTGACCCCTCCCTGCCCAGGGCTGAAGGGCCTAGAGAGTCTACCAGAGGAGGTAGGCCCTGAGCTGCTCCCTGGGATTCCTCAGAGCTAGAAGGGATAAGGGAGATTATTCCAGACATGGGGGTCAGAGTAGACACAGCCAAGGAGGCAGATGAGGAAGATGAGACCCCACACTTCCGAAGCAGTTGGTCTGGTTTGGAGCATGAAATGAGGTTTGGGCAGCCTTGAGGGCCACAAGTGCCAGGCTGAGGAAGTGGGGTTTAGGGCAATAGTGAGGGACTGAGAGCTTTTCAGGAGGGAAGAGTGGTGGCCTTTCTGCCAGGGATGGATTGTTGAGGCCACAGCCTTGAAGTCCAAGGGACAAGTGACTGAAATCCAGCAGGGGCTTCTCTGAGGCTCCCTTCCATCCTCTCTCTGCCTTTCAGCCTCCCACTCCATTCACCTCCCTATTCCCCTACAGCCCAGCTGGTCCCCTTGCTCCCTCCTGACAAAGCCAGGCCAGTTCTGGTGCTTATCCTCTACCTGGACTGTCTATCCTTCCCTACTCAGTCAGACCTGGCCTTCAAGGCTCTTCCAAGTCCTGTCCTGGGCCTGGTCCTGAGCCTTTCTGTTAGATGCCCTTCCCTAACCTGAGAGCCTGAGCTCTGAGAAGATTTCAGACTAGCCCATCATTGGCTGCTGGTCACTGTGTGTCTCCCCTGGGGCTGTGAGTTCCTCCAGGGCTAGGAATGCTGTGGCCTTTCCTTTGGGTCTTTGCCTTTCTTTGGGTCCCCAGCACAAAACCTAGGACCTGCCACAGAAGAGGCTGTTTGTGCAGGTTTGGCACTGACAGCCTGACCTGCAGGAGTTCCCTACCCCTGGTGCAGCTGGACCCTGCACTGTCATGGCACATGGTGGCCCATGGATACCCCCTCACTAGGTGGCACCAAAGGCTCCTGAGCAGGAGGGGTCTGGACAAGGAAGAATGGCCCAGGGAGGAGAGTGCTGGGCTTGGATCTGGGAAGAACTGAATTCAAGACTGACCTCAGGCCCTTACTAGTTACATGACCTGGACAAACATCCTGACCTTTGCCTCAGTTTCCATGACTGTAAAATCATCATAGCATTTATCTTGGGAGGCTGTTGTGAGGAGGAAGTGAGACATTTGTAAAGCAGTAAACAGGGGACTGGTATAGAGAAGGTTGGTTGCTGTCCTTGGTCTTTGAAAAGGAACAAAATGACATCACTCTGTTGGCCTCAGGTTTCAGTGTGTCTGCCTGTGGCTGACCAGTCCAACAGGAGCTGGGAATGCTCTACCACAGGTAGGGCACAAATAGTCTGTATGAACATTTGGTCTGGATTCTCTAAATTTGAACATCCTGCATTTCCTTTGAGCTGTTTCAATTATGCTTTGCTGATAGAGCACTGCCCCTTCTCTGATGTGGGCATCCAATGGTTAGGGCAGCTGTCCCAGTGTCTCCCATGTAACAGAATCCATTCCAAAGTCCTTAAGGGAGACCTTGAGAATGTGCTGGTATCACTCCTTCTGGCCACCATGTGCTTGCTTGCCCTGTGTGAGTTCTCTGTAACAACAGACTTTTTGGCAAGCCTTTTGTTTTGCATTAGAACAGCATGGCCAGTCCATTGGAGTTGTGCTCTCTCAAGCAGACTCTGAAAGCTTGGCAGTTCAGTTAGAGTAAATACTTCAGTGTATGATACCTTAACCTTCCAGGGGACCTTCAGAATCTTTTTAAGACAATTCAGATGGAAGTTATTCAATTTCCTGTGATGGTGCTGGTAGACTGCCCATTCTGATGATTTCTGGTATATTCACCTGCTCCAGATTGAAGCCCCTTCTTGGCCACAAGGCACTGATTTTTCTATTGCAGTTCCCATTGTGGTGTCCAATGAAGGCTGTGTGCCCGTGCCAGATCTGACAGTTCTCAGACCTAAAGGAGGAGATTGTCAGGACCTGGTGATAACAAGAGAGAACTTAACTCTTCATTGCTTGTCCATTAAAAACCCCAAAGACTAGGGCAGCTTGGAGAGAGTGTTGGGTTTCAGGTCAAAAGAGCAGAGTCAAACCTTCCCTAGGTTGTGGTGGCTAGTTGGCCCAGTGAATAGAGCAGCAGCCCCGGAGTCAGGAGAACGTGAGTTCAAATGCAGCCTGAGACCCTTAACACATAACTAGCTCTGTGACCTTGGGCAAGTCACTTAACACCAACTGCCTGCCTGGACCCCCTAATAAAAACAAAAAACAAAACAAAATAAAAAACAAAGAAACAAAAAACCTTTCCTAGGACTCTATGTGTGTCTGGCCAAGTCACCTTTACTCTCTCTGACCTCAATTTCCACTTCTGTGTGATTGGGATTAGATTAGCACCTGCCTCATAGGGCCCTTCATTGAAAACCTAGAAGCATTAGGAAAGTACTAGCCACCTACCAATTCTCATAAGGGATGTATGTGAATGTGTCAGTAGAGATGGAAAGATGGAAGAGCAGAAGGGATGGATGATTGAAAATCCAGGCCTCCAGGACAGGGGGAAGGAGGTGGGGTCAAGAGGGCAAGAACATACCTACTGCCTGGGTGACTTGAGTCCCTTGGCCCCTCTGGGCTAGAAAAGGAGGAGCTTTCCCCAGGAGACCTGACTCAGCCTCAGGGAAAGCTAAAAAGACTTGAGAACTCCATGCAGACTGATGAAATTGTAACCTTCTTGTGACCCAGGGCTAGATGGCCTTTGTACTGTCCACTACTCATCACGGATGATTGACTTAAGGATCATTACTCTTTAAGAATGGTTAACTTGAGGATGATTGGAAGCCAGCCTCTACTTGAGGATGAAAGGAGACTTCATTTGATTAGTCAATACTCATTGATGAGATGGTGACATGCTGAATCAGGTGTTTAGTTTAAGTCTATATTACCACCTTAGGAATACCTTGTTATGTGATATTGTTGTGAATACTTTGCTTTAGTTTATTGCTGAATAAATAGTTGACTACACTATGGGATCAGAATCTTAAAGTTATTCACAGCAGCAGTCCTCAGGAGAGCTGCCTGTGATTGGCTTCACCCTTGTGTAGTGGTCATCCTTCCTTCCCAGGTCCATGGACATTCCCTACTTTTCCCCTAAGGTCAAGTCTCTGTTTGAGAGAACTCAGGATTGCTCCCTTGATATCTCTTGTCACTATGGCTAGGTACCTGCCTTCATTCCCATTGTGATAGTTACCATTCCCCTAGAAGAGTTCACAAGGAACCTTACAAATTTTATTAATCTATTTCAGACTGAGAGTCTAGACCTAAGCCTGAAGAAGCAACTCCACATTGGGACATTTCTGAGGGAAAAAGAAGCAAAAATACTCATCTCTGACTCTGTTTATGGAGAAGTAGAAATATGTGAAAACAAGTTCTGGACACATTAGGGAAATGGTTTCTCTCCAGTATGAATTGTTTGATGTAAAGTCAAATAAGACCTCTGGCTGAAGGCTTCCCCACATTCCTTACATACAAAGGCTTGCTCTCCAGCTTGAATCCTCACATGTGCTGGGAGGTTTGATTTGTGACTGAAGCATTTCCCATAGTCATTGCATCTGTAAGGTTTCTCTCCAGTGTGAACTCTGGTACAGAGTAAGATGTGAGGAGTAACTAAAGACTGTCCCACATTCAGTGCATTTCAGAGGGTTTTTTTAGTAAGAATTGTGTGAAGATTAGTCATTTTCCACAACTATCTTTCCTGCTTTCCCTCCTGCATATGCTCTGACTCTCACATTCTCTGGCTTCTCCCACATTAGAGAAGCAAAGATCATCCATTCCCAGTCTCTCTATGACCATCACCTCCAGGGATGAAACTTCTCATGGCCTTTTGGACTCCTTGGTCCTTGGGTGCAAGTCTGAAAGAGAAATAGATAAGTGTCCCCATTTCCCCAAGGTGGGAGAAAGGAAAGTGCTATCCAGAACATGATGTAGGAGAATGGAAAATGGTCCTGAGAGAGCAGGCATGTGGCAGCAAGCCCTCTCATAAATGGCCTTCTACTCTGGGGGGATGTTGGGCAGGAGACAAAGGAGGGGAAATGAGCAGTCACCTGGAGAGGGAGAAGGGAGAGTGACTCCTGTGCAAGGTGATCAGGGAGGGGGCAGAGGAATCATCCAGGAAGACAGGAATGTGTGGTGTTTAGGAAAAGGGGCAAATAAGATTGGGACCTTGTGAACAGCCTCCTATGTGGGGAACAGGACCAGGCGCTTCAGGGAAACTTCCAGCAGAGATCTCCTGCCAAGGAATTCTTCTCCCAGAGCAAGGAAGCAACCTCTCTGCAACTCAAGGTGTCAGAGAGTTCCCTACACCAGTGAGAAGTAAAGTACCTTGGCCAGGATGCCATAACCTGAGCATGTGAGAAGAGGGACTTTACCCTAAGTCTCCCTGGCTCCAGAGCCAGATCTCTCTGTCCAATCCCACAATGCATCTCTGGAGCAGCATGCAAGTCTGGCCCTCTACTGACTAGTCAACACACTTCCATGTAATTGAGCGTACATAGGGCCTGTAACATCTCCTTGAATCAATCAAACCCATTATAAGTGAGACTGGGTCACTCACAGAAATTCTTAGGAAATGAATCTGAGAGAGTGAGAAAGAGAAAGACAGAGTTGGAGAGGGTCTGGACTGGAGATAGCCAAGCTGTGGCACAGAAGGGAGGTAGTAAGGACAGTCATTGACTCTAGAGGTAGCTCAGAGGAACACTGATGGACCCTGGTGTTTCCAGAAGCCAGGCCAGCAGTGCTGAGCAGCCCTGATCCCAGGCTGTAGCTATGGGGGAGTAGGAGTGAGCACACACCCAGTACATGAAGTCCCACAGCAAACAAGAACATTTCCAGGACAGTGTGACTTGGCTCCAGAACTGTGGTTTGGGGTTGGTGGGGGAAGAGGAGTCCCTGAGAATGAACCCCCAGACAGATTCAGAGAATAACAGTAAGGTGGTCCTGAGGCCTCTGGCAATGTTACCCACAACTCCTGATCAAAACTTGATTATAATAAGGTGCTGAAATAAAATAATACAGCATGAAAATAAAAGCAAGGGAGCAAAGGGGAAAGAAGCTGGTCACAGATAGCTACTTTGCTATAAAAGAAGATCCAGGCTTTTATTTAGAGGAAGTTCGTAAGGTTAAAGAAAAAGCCATTCCTGCCACACACACACACACAAAAAAAAATAACACCTAATGGTCCCGCCCAAAAAGAGCTCTTGGAAGGACTTGAAAAGGAATTAAAAATCAAATTAGATGATGAGTGGAAAAGTAGGGAAAAAACTAAAAGTAATCCAAGCATATCATGAAGAGAAAGTTAACTCATTGGACAAAGTAGTCCAAAATCTTAAGGAAGAGAATAACTCCTTGGAAACCAGAATTGGGCCAGAGGAAGCAAATGTCATTTGAAGACACAAACATATAATACAGCTGAAAAACAATAGAAGATATTCTGAAAAGTCTCATCGGCAAAATATGGGAGATGGGTTTTAATTCTTTGGCTTTGATATTTGGTAAAGTCAGAAAGTCATTTCTTCAATCTTGTGGATACCAAGATCCCAACCTTGGTCCTGAGGGGATTCATTTTTTATCCTGTGTTCTTATATTGATATTATAATGTCATGATTCTGTCCAATCTACTATCGTTTTTCTGAGAGGTAAGACTTACATATGTTAAAGTCCCCACCCCCCTCCTAATGTTAGATGCTAAAATACAATTAATGTGAAATAAAGGACTAATTGTTTGTCAGTTCTACTCACAAAATGTTTTCAGCATCTCTTACAAGGTTTCTGGAGGAGAAGCTAGGAAACCTGTCCTGGTCCCATTTTAAACAACTAAGCTAGTCCTCTCACATCCCCCAGTTTCCAACAAGCCTGCCCTCCTCAGGGACCTCTGGGAGTAGCTAGGACCTGTACATTTCCAAAGGCATTTCTTGGAGACAGTGAGAGGTGGTCTTCAGGGCAGCTGGGATCTATGCCTGCTCTCTGTGAAGCAGTCAGCAATGAGCTTTCATGTTGTGGCCAGCACAGTTGGTGGGCTAGGGAGTGGTGAGAATACTGAGAAAGGGGGTAGATTCAACAGTTTCTTTATTCCAGAGCCATTTCATACAGAGCCAAAGGTACATGGAGCTCACAGAGTTTATATGCCCCCCAGCAGAAGATCGACTTCACCAGGGAAAATGCAAACAATGTACAAGGAGCCTCCTCTGATCTTCTTTACTATTTAACCTGCTTAAGGTTAGTTATTTATTAGGGCAATATCATAGTCCATGTCTGGGTCCATAAACAAACAAGATGACAGTTCCACCTGCTTATCTGCCCATTAGCCTTGCAGATGTTTGTATAGGGGAGGGGAACATTCCTTGAGTGGGGCCAGGAGATCCCTGACACTTCTCTACATCTCCCTCATTGTATTTATTTAAAGGCTGCAGGCAGAATCTTGCAATAGGATGTTATATACCACTTGTTGAATGATACAAGAAAAATGGGAGATAAGAAAGGTTAAAGAGATACATAAAACAAGTAGAACCACCCTATTCCTAGGAAGGTTATTAGTTGCTGCATTTGCCCAGGTAATATTCCCTGGGCTCTCTTTATCCAATCTACAGTGTTTTTTGCCCCTGAATTCAGTAGGAGTGATGGCTGACTTTAATGATCCATGAGATGAGCCAAGTTCTCTAAATCATTTATGTCAAGGGACATGTTAACGGTCACCCCATAGCCCGTTAAGATGATTTCTAATTTGAGTTATGATATATTCTGATTCATTATGTGGCTGTTTGCCATACAGAAATACATATGTCTATAATCACATATTAACCTTTGTCTAACTTGCATTAATTCAATGTCCTCAGCTATAGCAAATAAGTCATCTCTAAGCTGATTCATTGCTTTATAAAAACTCTTGTTGATTTCTGATTGTAACAAAAATCCTCGTGAAACATTGACCTACAATTCATGTAAAAATTGAGTTTCCACTATCTGATTTTGTACAGTGCTGGTGGACATAGACATAGCAACACTGGTCACTATACTAGTAATTAAAGCAATTATCTCAACAACAATATCGGAAATACACCTCTTTTTTTCTATTAAAACCCAATAGTTGATTAATTTCATCAATAGAATGATTACTACGAGAGTGAAACCAACTCCCACTCTCTACAGGTATCATTTCCATACTAGGTCTTCTTACAACACAATTATCCAAAAGAAGTATTATCATGACATTCAGAAACCTTACAAGTAACACATGTGATGTTTAATTCTTATAAATTTTGATGATATTTACATTGCTGTGATTTCCCCACATGAAAGCATACCTTTCTCCCAAATAAACACCTACAAATCTATGGTCATTCTTGCTCAAGTATGTCTCATTAGGAGCAAAAATAGCAAAAACTGTTGTTATTGGGGCCCATGGCAAAGGGATTTTCCATATTTCCAGGTTCCCTCTCTGTGAGTGTCCAAACCAATGTTGTTTAGGGTACCGCCCTTGTCTGTGTTTAACGTTTGTGTCATTGTCCTAGGAAACATAAATTTTCTGTTCCACCTGATGGCAAACAGGCACCTTAGTCCTACAACTTAAAAATGGGGGATCCACTTGACCCAGAGATGAGTCCCACTCAATTCGGTCCAGACACAGAGTCTAATGTTTATCCCACAATCATGAGCAATTCAAAAAAGCCATGACTTCCCAGTATCTTGTAGAGGCACATATCTGAAGCTAAGCAAGGCCTCATTTTGGCTCTGGCTGCTTCTCCACTGCCGAACTGGACTGGTTCTGGTTGGGGGAGGGGGGAGGGCAGAATGCACAGTCTTTGCATGTCTTGACACAGTCTTTGTTCTTCCTTCTGTTATCCAGACTTCATTCTTCTTATCTGTGGAAACACACAAATAGCCTTAGCCCTGAACTGTTACTCTGTGTAGACCACACCTTTGTTCCTCATCATTTTTCTCATCACACATTCAGTAGCTGAAGTTGAATGGGGCTGTCATCTTTAGCATTACTAATTATATGGTCAGTAACACCCCAGAATTTTTCCATTGGTGTTTTATTTTCATGATATAATGTCCAATAATTTATTGCATATATTGACAACCCAAATATTTGTCTTGGTGTGCCCATCCTCCAAATTCACCCTTTTAGATTTTGAAGTGGAGTTTTAAGTGTACGGATTTTTTCTTCCAACAATAGCCTGACCCGTGGGGTTGTAAGGAAGCCCTGTAACATGGTGAATACCCCATTGAAGACAGAATTCAGCAAAGCTTTTTGAGGTGTAAGCAGAATCATTATCAGTCTTTAATTGTTTTGGCATGCCTGCAGCAACAAAGCATGTAATAAGATGTTCTTGGACAATGTCTAATAAGGCAGCATTTTTTTCTGTACCTCCATGCCACTGATCCACCCATATTGATTTTGTGGTAAGCCATTCAATAGGGTCTACTGTTCACTGCCCATCAATCAGGGCCCTTCTGAAAAACTTGTCATGATGGTGACCTTAAGTTGTGATAAAATATCTCTGCCCCATAAAGCCATTGGCAAGGAAGCTAAACAATATGGCTGGCATTTTCCTGACATGCCCTCAAATTCCCAAGTAAGTTTCATGGCACTTGTAAGTGCTGGTTAACTTCTGCTATGTGCCTCACGTTTATATCTGATTCTTGAACAATCCACTTTGGGACTCATTGTTCCTGACTGATAATGGACCTGTCTACTCCAGCGTATAAGAGACCCTGAATTCTCCTTCCCTCTGCTTATATATGAAGGATGGGTCTTGAGGTTGTAATGATTGGAGACCACATGACCTCTGGATTCTGTATTTGAAATATCCATTCTTCCTGTTTTAATTGCATCACAGAAGTGTTGGGTTTTGTAATTTTAATTCTAGTCTTAGTATAATCTTCGCAGTCCTTTTGTTCCACATAGGTTGGAGTGAATTGTATATCCATGTATTCCCCTTCTGAGGTTAATGAGAGTACCCCCACAGCCAGAGAAGAACTAAAGGGTACTCCTCTCTCCTGGCCAGGATAAATACTTCTGGATGTGACCTCAGGTTGGTAGATAATAAGAGTTGCTTCAGAGGGGAAAGGCCCCAAATCAGCTCGCCCTCCTGTACTTCTGGAGGACTGAACTGAACATAAGTCCCTGCTGTTTTCTGTGGGCCCCCAACTTGGCCCTTGAGACCGTTTCTCAGAATTTCTAAATCGAGATTCTGAAGCCCAATGAAAGCCCTCAGGACATCTGAGGCATTTTGACTTTGGTCATAATTCACCATTACTGCCACCCCCCCCCTTGACATTCCCTTTTGTAATGAGCCACTTTGCCACATTTATAACAATTGTTGTTTTGTCTATTTGTGGCAACTTGTGCTTCTGCTATAATTTGTGCTTGAAAGACTATAGACTTAACTTCTGTAGATTTTCCAATTAATTGATCCAAGGAGGTGTCAGCAGGAAGTGCCAAAAAGGCTTTCTTATGATGTAAGTAGCCATTCCCTCTCGCTATTTGTCTTACAAATTCTTCCAATTCCACAGTCCTTCCTAATATATACTCAGCTCCTTGTTGTATTTTGGCCACAAATCAGGAAATGATGCCTCAGGGCCCTGCATGACATTTGTATCATGTCTTTCTGTGCTTGTGTTACACACTCTTGAATAGTACTACATACTGCCACTGAATAGCCCATTTGTGTGTTAGGTAATATATTAGGTCCTTCACCCAAAAGCATGGAAATACTGGGTGAGTTAGGTCCGTCTGGCAACATAGGATCACATAGTTTGGTATGACATTAGTCCTCATAACTGGCCTCCCATTGTAAGTAGTCCCCCGGGTTTAGGCTTATTTTAGCTGTTTGCCTCCAATCATATGGTGTCAAAGCTGTGGCTGCTAAATTTTTCAATAATGACACTGTATAAGAAGCTGTTGCCCTGTACTTCTGTAGAGCCCTTTTGACCTCCTTAAGATCTTTTATATTTAAGTTTTGCCATGTCCTAGTGTCCTGTGTGTCTACTAAAAGTGTCTGCTCACAGATTGCAGCCTTTAAATCCAATTTCTTGTAATATCTGTCCTTCCTCTTTCATAAGTTTTTGAAAAGGTGTATATAATTCTGAAACTATGGTGGGACTGCCATTAGGCTTTCCAGGTTTTTCAGTTCCCTAAGTGGGATTATAGGGCAAACTTGGACTGAGGTTAAGAGGTTTGGTATTTTCTAGGGTTCCTTCTCCCAGAAATTCAGGAGGTGTGGTCTCTTCCTAATCACTGCCTTTACTCTCACCCATGACACTCAATATTTCTTTAAGACCCATTTTGTCTGCTAGGAATGCTTTAATGACATTATAAATTGCAAATATGGAGTCAGTCTCCCTTCCATTCTCCTTAAAATAATTAACAAAAGCCTCTCCCACTGCTTCCCAATCAGATCATCTGGTCTGAGAGCGACTAGGGAACCATGGGGATTCCTGATGGATTATTTTTAGGAATTTTTTTCAGAATGTGTTTCTTAACTGAACCCCTTTCTTACACACTATAAGTTGTAATATTTTCAGATCTTTTCCTTCATCTTTTAAGCCCTTCACTAAGTTTCCTCCCATACTATGTGTCTGTGAGCTCCAATTATGTAAAATGGAAATGCAGTGCACTGGCCATCCCTCTCTTTAGAGCTTCCCCTTACCTTGAAAGAAATCTGTTGTCCCTCGGATTTCATGTGGGCCTGCTTCCTGCCTGCAAATCCTGGGGGCCATCACTAGAGACTCAACAGCAGTCCTGATGCCCAGGTTGTGGGTGCCACTTGCTTGGGCCAGTGCAGTTGGAGGGCTAGCAAGAGGTGAGAATGAGACAGGAGTATATTCAACAGTTTGTTCATTACAGAACTATTTCATACAGAGCCAAAGGTACCAGGAGCTCACAGAGTTTATATGTCCCCCAGCAGAAGATCTATGTGACTGGGGAAAATGCAAACAATGTACAAGGACCCTCCTTGGATCTTGTTTACTATTTGCCCTTACTCAAGGTTAGTTATTAGGGCAATATCATAAGCCATGTCTGGAGGAATAAACAAACAAGCTTGCCTATCTGCCCCATAACCTTGCAGATATTTGTATAGGAGAGGGGAACATTCTGTGAGTGGGTCTGGGAGATCCCTGAAAGTTCTCTACATCTCCCCAATTTCATTTATTTAAAGGCTACAGGCAGAATCATGCAATTGGATGTTTTATACCACTTGGTGAATGATATGAGAAAGACAGGAAATAAGGATGGGTAAGCAGGTACATAAAACAAGTAGTACCATGCGTATTCCTAGGAAGATTATGCTATTATATTATACATGTAAATAATACTTTCTTATACGTTATATTAATATACAGCATCATTATATAATATATATTATCAAATATAATGCATTACATTTTTATGTTTATATATATTAGGAGATTTGCCTCCGTTTTCCTCTTTGTTAGGTTTCAAACCAGAGAGTTGGCTTTAGAAGTGCGATCCGGGTAGGATAACCTTCCAATCCCACAGCCTTATAAGAAACTCCCAATATTGTTTGGGGCCCAAGCACAGTACCCATTTCTGTTATGGACTCTGTGGCTGTGGGGAGGCTCTCCAACTGTGAGAAGAGGGATTCTCTGAGTGAAAGACAGAGTATGAAGTGAAATCTTGGATATTCTAGGTGTCTTTTGAGTGTTTCTATTCACATTTTAAGCTGCTCCACTTGAATTTAAAACAATTAGAGAGATTAAAAATGGAAATTTGCTCGCTTTGGGTGGCTATCATGGAGATAGGATTCCACTGAAGCTCTCCTGAGATTATGATAAGGAGGCAAATGTAACCAACTGTAAGTGGGAGCCAGAATGATGACTTCTTATGAAGTGGGGAAACTGAGCAAAATCCAATGTTCCTTCTAGAATGTAAACACAATTTCATGGTCATTGGTCGTTCCTAATTTTTGTTATTTCAGGAAGTCGAGGATAATTTTCCTAGCTGGAAAGTCATGGAGCAAATTGCCATTGTGTTTCTATTAATTAACCAGCAAGGCAGATTGCTCTCAGAGGGGCCAAAATTTATAAATTAGTAGATATGGATTTTTTATGATTTACAGCTTGGGAAGCTTGCTATAGCCTGGTCTCCATTGACAACTAGTGTCCAAACTGGACAAAGTAACACATGCTTGTGTTTTGAGGGAAAGGTTTTGCTTCTCCTTAGATTGCTTCAAATGTTACTGGGAAGTTGCTTGCTTCCCCACATTGTAATATGAATTTGAATTAGCAAAAGATTTCTTTAACTTCTCCATCTGGGGGATCAGGAGAAGTAACTCTTTTTCTTGGATTGGTCAGGGAGCCTTGTCTACATCACCAGTGTTTCTTTCCCTTGTCTCTATGTCTTTTTGTGTGATTATTTTCCTCTTTCTTCTTGTGTGTTTTAAGCATATGTATCAATATTGGGAACTCAGAAGAGCCAAAACTGCACCAGAATCAAGACTGCCTTAGAAGAATACTCAGCTGAGCCAGGAAAACAGAAAAGACAAAATCTATCAATTCATCTCAAAAGGTCTCCCTTTGGCTAGTCAGGAAAATGTGGGTTTCTTAGAAACCCCATTTCAGACGTGCTGATCTGCCCATCTGGAGAAGGAACTTCCCTTAGGCCCGTGGCACAGTAACAGATCATTGTAATGCTGTGTCACAAACAACTTGGGACGGTGAAACCCACTGAATTATGACTCTGCTCTCCCCAGGTGAAAGACTAGCAATCACAAGAACAGCAAACAGGTTAACTCTGGAAGAAGTCGTTGTCCCCGACTTTAGAAGTCTCTCTACTTGGCCTTTACAGGACCCACAATGGGACCCCAGTAAGTCTGATGATTACAACAGGCCCGACAATCTTTGTTTGAGAGTGTGAATATGAGTGCAGTGAGTTCAGCAAACTGAACTAGGATTCAGGAGACAGTGCAAGAAGAAGGTGAAAATCCAAATCAATTTTGTGATAGACTAGGGCCAAGCCATAGGCTGGTTTAAACCAAAGCAACCGTGGAGATGAAAGTTATCATTAGGACCCATTTTGTTCATCAGTCCCTTTCAGAGACATGAGAACATTTTTAAGAGATATTCTGGATGTTATAACAGTATATCAAATACATAACTTACTGTGCTTTCTACAAAGAAAGACGGGGAGAGGAAAAGGGGGAGCAGTAGTTGGAGGAAGATCAGGCTGCCATCTCAGGCCAGGAAACATCAGCCCAGGTCATCCCAGGGCTCTAATCTGCCTTCTTCTGGTCCCTGACACAGCCAATGTGGCAGGCAAAGTCTACATCTCAAGATCCACATAAGTGTTTTCACTGGGGAGAAAAGGACCATATTGCCCAAAACTATAGAAAGAAAAGTGGAGTCCCATAAATAAGAAAGGATAAAGCAGTAGTAGGCTCCTCAAGGAGTAATAATGCACGAACAGGAAGGGATAAAGCCTGAAGATCTCAAAGATAGATTTTCCCCAAATCCCAAGATCCTAGCCTCTACTTCTCTCCAGGTACTCCCCTTGCCCCCACTCCCCACCCTTTTCCTACTATTTTTAGAAAATGAATACTGTTCTTTCTATCCATAAGGTATCTAGTTGAAAGTTAACAATTGATAATTGACTAACTGAAGTTGAACCTGGAAAGAAATTTTGTTTTGACTCGGAGAAGCAGCAAACAAGGGGTAAGTTTTCTTCCTACTTTCAAGACTAAAACTTTAACTGGAAAAGGATCTTGACTATTGAAAGTTTGTTAATACAAGTATAATTTGGTCCCCAAAGTGAAATTTGTAGATTATTTTCTATTTCAATTTTGAGAACTGACTTCTTGGCTACCAGACAGAATTTTGAATGTTAACCCTTTCTTGGTTCATGAAGAAGGGGAGCTTTATTAAGGAAGCAACTTGAGATGTATGAATTGGTTTTGGAGGATTTTTTGATTTCCTAGAATCTGAGGCCCTAATCCCTGTTATCTGCATAGCCCTATGACAGCCTTTAGGTTGGGGATCCATACTCTAGAAAGCAAAGCTTCTAAATATTAAATGTTGTTGGGGGGTGGTATTTCAGGGCAGTTTCAGCATAATCCAAAATGATACCATAACCTAGCTTAAACTGGTTCCCTTTTTTGGAGAACAGTCTTTTCATGCCTAAATTTTCCTGTGAATGATTAGGGACAAAGTCTCCTAAGGAGACTTGGGGCTATCGTTCCCTGCTCCCTGATAGTACTTTATTGCTAAAGCTGCCCACCAATATCTGACATCAGGACATGTGTTTAAAATGAAAAAGTAAAAATTTGTCCTTTAAGGTATACTTTGGTCGAGGTTCCTGTACAGTGGTGTTCAATGCAAACAGTTTCGAATGTCAGCAGTTGATGTTTCTAAATGTATGTTCCTATTGTTAGAACAATTTATGTAAGACTTACTATGAATAGAAAATGCAACTCTCTCTACTTGAGAATTACAGAGTATTAACTCTATCAAGATCCTGAAAAAGAAAGAGTTAGTAAACAGTAAAGAAGAGTGGGTAAGCACATTCAAATAAAGAGAGAATGATAACCTGGGGATAATGTGATACTTTCCTGATAACTCTGACTCTTCCAAAAAGTTAAATATGGCTCTTTCCTGAAATCAAGCAGACTTTGGGATGTATTTATCATGTGAAATAATTCTTTGCTTCCAGGCTTAGTCCTGGAGGAGCAGTCTTGGCATAACTATAACCATTTTCCTCCTTCCTTTCATAGCAAGTCTCTCTCACCATGGCAGGTAAAATTGTGATTTTTTTAATATAAAGAATCTTGTTACTGCAGTGCCCCACCATCTCTGAATTGGTATAATGGGATGCAAGAATAAAGTACCTTACTGAGAAACTCACTCTGATATTCTTCCTCTAGCTCTGTTGTTTATAAGATTAACTGCCAAAAGTCCGAGTTGGCTTTCACAATGTGAGCTAGTTACTGGAAGGCCAATTAGATTAGATTTCGTTAGGTTTTCCTACATTAGGTTAAGTGTTCTCACTAACAAGTTTTTAAAATATTATTTAGAGAATCTCCATAAGCGACCTGGAATATGGACGATGGTCTAAGGGGAGTGGAGGGCATCCCATTTGGAGCTGGGGCCATCAGGGGGCAGTGACCTGAGGAATGGCCAGATAGGACATGCACAGACACTTGGGACATGCACAGGAGGCACTCAGTAGACACCTGAAGGAAGAGATTGTGGATACTGCCAAAGGACTTGACACCCCTAGACCTAGAGTTGATGTGCACCTCTTCATTTCTCCAACTGAAATATTCTTTGTTTTATTAGTTCTACATCTTATGAACCCATTACCTGCTCCATAAGCTGTGTAACACTTCTGTTCAGACTGATAACACTTTAGCAATTGGTGGAAAAGTGTGAGACTATAAATGACCTCAACGAGCATGGGGGGATTGAAGGTTAAATTTTGGGTATGACTATTATAGAATGCCGAAATGAGGGAAAATAATTTGTGCCACCCCAACAAGGTTGCAAAAGAGGAAGAAGAGGCAACAGTGGCTGAGAAACTGCAGGTGTGTGGGACAAAAGTCCCCTGGATGTTCTCAAAAACAGAACATCTTCAGGATAAGGAAAAGGACATACATCAATGTTATGTCAGCAATGTCTGGTAAAGATGAGAAGCCAGAGTTGATGGATCAAGGGGATGAAACGTGGGGTGATTTAGAGGAATTCCTTAGTGTCTCTTCTGGGCTACCCAAATGTATTTTTTCAGTCTAGATATCTACGCATTCTAGCTACTGCATATAAAACACCAATAACTTCTCATTAACGTGTAGATGGTTTCTGTTCATCGATTTTAAAAATCCAATGATCTGTCTGTCTGTCTATCTAAGGATCTATGTGTGTATATCTTTGATTATGAAATGAATTTATCTCCTGTGTGTTTGTTTTGAAATGTATAGAGGACAGATATAGGTAGAGGAGAAGGTACAGAAGTCACCTTTTTTAGGGTTGATATAAAAAAAGACGGGTCAGCTAGGTTACCAGCCCTGGAGACAGGACCTGAGTTAAATCCAACCTCAGACACTTAACACCTACTACCCCTGTTACCTTGGGCAAGTCACTTAACCGTAATTGCCCAGCCTTCCCCTCTCCAAAAACCAAAACAATAAACAAAAAGCAAACAAACAGAAAACAAAAACCAGAGAATTCAGGTACCTTCCCAGACTTGACAGAGACCAGTTGGAGCATTCTCAGAAACTCACTACAGGTGATTCATGGGAGGACATATAACATCACTTGATATTATAAGAACTAACAAAGCACTGCTATGAATTATAATCTCCTGGGTCAAAATCTGAAAGCCCTTCACCATTTAATCACTAAGATATTTAGTCTATTGCTATTGTGAAAAGGTCCTTCCATGGCCTGTGAGGGTTGTTCCCATAATGTGGCAGGAGGGGCTCATGATGTGACTCAAAGGGAGGAAGAAGAAGAGTCTTGTCCAGGCTCATCTACCCGCACTCAGCTCCAAGGGAGGCTTTCATTCCATCTAGGAGGGGAGCAGGAGGTTGGGACAAGAGGACACTGTTCTTCTCAGACAGAGGGTTCCCAAGGCTAGCATTAGGCCTGTCAGCTCAGGTAAACATTGTTGGTCTAGGGCATATGATCATGTTCAACCTGACTTAATGGTTCTTTCATCATTATTGGGGGAAGGAGAACTGTGGTCAATACATCTAAGACTTCAGACCCGTTCCCACCTAATAGCTGTGAACATACATGGCAAATAGCAAAGAAGACCATGTATCCAAATCATAGAAACACAGACATATTTCTGTATCTATGAGTGTATGAGCATGTCTATGTACATATATTTACATATACATTCATGTATGTATGCACAACAGACAACACAGAGTGAAGGAGCTCTCCCACTGGGAGTGAGGCAAGTCAGCAGTCCAGAGAGAGGGTCCTGGGTCTCACCCAAGCAGAAACTCCCTGAAGTCTCTAGAGTGACAAGTTGGGGACAGAAACATGATGCAGACTATCAGCTCCTCTCATGTCTTCCCAGTCTCTTATTCCAGCAAGGGGAGGTGGAGCTGGCCTCTTCCATCTTCTCCCTGCCCCAGGTCTGGAAGCCAGCAGCACCTGAGCAGTGACAGGGCCTGAAGCAACTCAAAGAAAACTGGAAGAAGACTCTAACCTTGGAGAGAACCAGAGGGCCGGGTGACCCCAGGCATGTCACATCACCTGTGTCTCCCTCAGTGTCCTCAGGCTTAAAATGGAGATAATAACGGCACCC